>JAVHNF010011890.1:0-11388 GCA_034783455.1 Micropsitta finschii | reverse complement strand
TGCCAGGGAGGAGGGGAGGCCCGGGGGAAGCAGTGGGGGATACCCATGGGGTCTCCAACCCTTCCCATTGCTAAGAAGAGAGACAACCCCCTCCCTTGGGAGCAGGTTCGGGCTGAAGCTGAGGGGCAGAGTGGTTCACCATCACCGAGTGGGCTGTGGCCAGCTGCTCTGCAGGGTGTGGAGCAGGGATCATGGCAGTTGAATGTCTGATGGTGGAAGAATGATGACAGTGCCATGCCTCTGGCACCACTCTGCACAGCCACTGGGATGGTGCTAAAACTATGAAACCCTGAAACTGGGCCAAGAGGTCAAGTGTGCTCCTGAGCCCTGCTGCTTTCCACAGGGCACAGACACCTCTCAAGGGGGAAAAATGCCAAATCTAAGCATTCTTAGGTAATGCAGAGGGGCCAACACCTCAAACCCTGCCGCCCAGGAATTTTCTGGCTTTTCCTGGCAGTGTCTGAAAACTCCTGTATTTCACCTTAATCCTGTTGCTTCGTGTCATAGTGACAAGGAACCTATTTTTGTGCCCGATACAATACGAGGATTTCACTGCATCTGCAGCCTGAAATTAACTGAGTTTGAAGATCAAGAGATATGCTATTTTTGTACAGTCTTCTCTGGAACTCAGCACTGTGGTGTTTGAGGTCCTGGTGGATGATTTTGTCATCAGTGTGTGCCTGAGCAGGAATTGTTATCTTCATTGTGCAGAAGGGAGGCTGCAGAGCAGAGAGATTGTCAAGCTAAAACACATGCCCTCATCTTTGAGCACGTCCAGTCTAAATGCCCATTAGGAGACCTGCTGATTCAGAAGACCTGCGGTCAGGAGATTCATCTGCAGGTCACTTGCTGGCTGGTCCCTCTGTCCTGCTTGAGGCTTCCAGCATGAGAGGTGGGAGGTGTATTTGGTCTCAGAGATGTCCATGTCCATCACCACCAGTCATGGTGGGCAGCATGGCTCACCCTGTACCCTGCACACCTGCGATTTCCTAAGCTGAAACAGCCCAGTCTGATGGATGTCATCTCCCAGGGCCTTATGAAATATCCAGAAATGAGGACTTTAAAAACTACAGACTCGTGTTGAGGTCCACGGGACGTCTGGGCTGGGGGTTTGTTGATCATCTACAGTAACATGCAGGCTGCCCTTTCTGTAGACATTCTGTCATATGTTTCCTTCCCTCTGACACTTCCTATGTCTCTGTTCTATGTCAATGCCAGCACCAGCGTAAGGACCCTTGGTGCAGAAACAGTGGCAGTGGGATGGGATTTACCTACCAAAACTGTTTCAAAAATGAACATTTGTCTTACCTCTAGAACTGGATGTTTGATGGTTATTTCCTTACAAACTTGCTCTGTAGCTCATGTATGCGTTCCTGTTTGGCAAGTGAAAAACCAGAAAATGACTCCAAGTTGAGCAACATGCTTGAGTCCTAGCTTTTCTTCAAACACAGTATGTGAAGCACCTACAGATACAGCTGTGGCCTGGTCAGGGCTGACCTGGTACAGAAAAGCTGCCCAGTAATCTGCTGTGCAGAGCCTTAGGGCAGCACATCCATTCTTCAGCTGCACTTTCCTTGCAGGAAGAAACAATGACTTCTGTTTTTTTAAAAGCTCTTTACACTTAATCTTTAGTCACTGCGAGAAGAGTTGCATTTAGCTTACAGGACATAATCTCAGTATAATTTATTACCAAAGGCTTTTTCCTGAACTCTTTTGACCCTGCAACCTCCTTGATGTTAATCCAGTGCAGGGTCATGGCTGAGGAGAGAATATGGCCCTTTCACTTTCATTCTTCATAGTTGTAATTAATTATCTTCATCATCTTCATCAGTGAGTGCAGTTTAAAGGAGGAACAAAAGGCACATCAATCTCTCTAATGCAGAACTGATTTAGATGCTCTTCTGTCAGCATTTGGATCTTACCCGTTACACAAACCCATAGTAAAAGCAAAGGGGGTGGCTGGGTCTTCTAGCAAAGATACACACTAAATCATATATTTAAATGCATCTATCTGAATATAAAACTTAGCATTCCTGCTTGCAGGTGCTTCTCTGTTTCTTCATTTACTACTTCAGTAACTACAGGAAGGGATTCCTGAATAGAGCTTATCATAATATATAGCACCAGCCTTTGTTTACAGAACAAGTAAAATCCATATTTGTCTCAGGATAAGTAATAGCACTCTCTAAACCATAACAGATTATATTGGTGTTTTGTAGAACCTGTTGGAAGAAAGTGTTGTTCTTTTTTGTCCTTGTGCAAAATTTATCTCAAATAAGGCTTTTCAGACTTTCTTTTTAGTTTCCCTGTCCAACCATCCTCCCAGACCACAGGTTTCCCACAAAATACTGCGTTTGGTCAAACCTTAGAATTCAATACCCAGAAACATCTGAGGAAATCCTCTTAAAACCATCATCTCTTACTATTACTCATTTCTCTGCTTGCTCTCTTGGTATGTTTATTTATTTTTCACCTTTTAACCCCAGTGCCCCCAATACGCCTGGAGCATATGTCTGGCCTCAGACCCCTTCTTACCCAGGAGGCACTATGCGGTCAACAAGAGGTCCACAAGAGGTCATCAAGATGCCCAGCACCCAGAGAAGTTAATCTGAAACTCAACCGTAACATAAATCACTAACTCCATCTTAACATACAATTCACCATCATGACATAAGTGTGCAGTCTTACACGCTGCCGTGTCCTACAGTGCACAGCAGGCTGAAGACCATGAAACCTCATTTCTACACAGGGCCTCTGTTGTATCACTCTTTCAGTAGCTGCTGTGAGCAGAGCCTGGGCAAGGAAGGAGACTGAGAAAGCTGTACTTTGTGTTGTGTCAACACAGTAATCTGATAGATATGTTGTATGGTATTTTTATTGAAGGTCTTTTTCCCAGTGAAGCCTTGAGGAAACTACCCAAATACATTAGCGGGCTATTAAATTGTTCGGTTGGATACACACAGCCTATTTTAAATGGTGTGCATGGAACAGAAGTGATATAACAGCCGACTTTCTTAATATTTTATAGTGAAGTATATAAATCATCAGAGGGGCAAGTCTGAAAAATCTTACTCAAGGGCATCGCCTTCTGTGCTCTGTTGCTCAAAGGAAGACCTGAATAGAAGGATTCCTGGCTCATACAGGATATGATAATTTGCTTTTGTTGCTGTCCTAATTTCTAGTAGGGCCAAGGCGAGACTTTCTGTCATAGTCCTCTCCTTGCTCATTTTACCTAACTTGCTTGCCTCAGGGAAGGATAGCATTAAGTGGTAATTGCCTCAGCCCAGTCCTAGCATTAAAAATTAGGTTCTTAGCTGTATCTACATATTTGCCCATTCTACCAGCATCCCTGGAGAGCAATTCCTCTTCTCTAACCTCACTGTGGCCCTGATATACCATATCACTGGAATGAACGAATGAGTTTTAAGAGTTCATTCAATTTAAGGGGTTCTGTCATGAGGTTAGACCCAAGTATGGCCTTTTAAAGTGGTTCTCTCCAGGGGAGGAGCTTTTCAAAATCGAAACCAGCCAGATAGTAGTGAGAAATGTGTTCATGTAAAGGGAATCAGCAACGTTCAAAAAAATAGGTGCTACACCCAAGTTCTTTACCAGTGATTATGCAATGGTGCCTATTAACTGAGGTCCTTTCCAGGAAAACTCCTACGTCTGCATATTGTATCAGGCCCACATCTAAATGCTTTTCTGACTAGGATGCTTTCTTGAATGTATGCCAAATCCTTAATTTCCAAAAGGAGGTTCAAGTCCATCCTCTGATTTATCTTTGACCTTAAAGTTTCAGAATTTGGGGGTATTTTCTTCCCTTAGATGGAATAAGTTTCCACCAGTGAGGACCTGGCTAACGAAGTTGCTTTTCTGTTGAAATCGTGATGTTAAATCTTTCAGGGTCTGTGAAGTGTGAAAGCTTTTTGCGAAGCTAGTGCTGCTCTCCCGATGCCAGGGGGATTTCTGGGTTAGATTATTAGTATTGTACAAGTTGGGAAAGAAGCAAACCCCTCGAGATTAATTTAAACTTTGTCATCATCATCAGAGAAATGTTAGCCAGCAGTCCAAATGGGCTGGCAGCAGACTGCTGTTTAGAAGGTGGCTATGTGTAAAAAGGAGGCAGGTCTCCTTTTTCAAGTGAGAGTGTAGCCACACTGTAGATGGGGACAGCCCCCACCTGCTGAGACCTGCCAGGTGATGGGCAGGGAAAATACACTGAGAAACTGAGGAGCAGTGAGGCTGAAGATCTCCTGTCCTTGGAAACTTCTCCTACCTAGAGGTGGGATCATAGTGCTCTCTGTGGGACAGAAGCAGACGGCTGAGCAGATACTGTCTGTGGCACCTAGCAGAGGAGAGATAGTACCTAACTGAGTGTGAAGCTTGTCCCCACACCCCTGCAGCACCATGGGAAGTGCTGTTCCTGAATAACCTCAGGGAAAGCAGCAAAGGTCTGACAGAATGCTTGCTAATAGCGATGTGTCATTATACAAGGTCTCCTCACCCTCTTCAGGTGGCCCAAACTGCATAAAATTCAGGAAATCTTCTACTTTGAAGGGCTGGACTTATCCTGGTTACAAGAATTTCCTGGAAGAAATTCTGCTCCCTGAGGGAATAATGAGGAAGCTGAGCTGAAGCTCATGATGAACACTTTCCCTCTACAGTGGTTTTCCTTTGCAACCCGGAGCATAATTCTTCTTTGAAAACATTGTGCACATCACACTGTAACAGATGCTGGAGAGAGCCATGCCATTCTTCCCGTGACTGTCAGAATGGAAACACTGAAATGCAAGATAAACTGAGGAACTATCTGAAAAAACCCCCCCAAAACCTTCTTCCTGTAAAGCCAAGGTCACTTTGGGTAATCACAGCAGCAAGATGCACTGCCACACCTAGATGCAAAGTAATGCTCTTACCCGGTACCATGGGCTAAAATGGTTCCGTTGATGGCATCTGACATTGTTTTTTTTTCCTAAATAAGGAAGCATGAGTAATCAGAAACCTCCTGTTTTAGTATTACCATAGAAACAAGCCATGGAAGAAGTAAATGAATTGTGTGTACAGAGCTGGATCACGTCTTACTGAAGCTGTAGGAATAAAGCTAACAATGGTGGAAGAGTCCAGGGGTCTGAATATCCCAGTCAGCAGAGCATTGAAAACCCCGAACATTGTTCACCCTGCCACCATGTGTTTCTTTGTTCTCGATGAAATTAATTCTATGCACTATCCATGTATACACATTCGGCTTTGTCTCGTAGTACTAACGGTAAGAGAACGAAAATTAACACATTTTCCCTGTCAGGCTGTGGGTTTTCTGTGAGCAGCTCGCAGATGATTTTGCTGCATAGAAGGTAAGTTTTTATTAAATATTACTTTTGAAAATGTAGATCCAAACTAGTAACTGTTCATCCATTACAGTGGGTAATAAGGAAACTAATGACAAGTGACTAAACCTTTTCCCAGAGGACTGAACAATTTGCATAAGCGATGCTTACCTCCACAAGCCACTTTCTTTCCCACAAAGGCAGTAAATTTTCATGTTGAATGTCATATGTGAGGAACACTCATTAAAGAAAATAAGGAAGAAATACCAGACTCCTGAGCAAATACAGTCCTTGTTGGCCTTAAAAAGCTCCCAGGTTATAATTTACATAAAAATATAAATATTCATATCATCCTCAGAGCACAAGGAAGAAGTGAAATACAGGTCTGTATCCTGACGATCAGAGCTGTAGCTCCAGAGTTTGACTGAAAATCCAGGCATGCTGTTTATACAGGATGGAAACTTGTGTAGAAGTACTGATAACACACGTGCCAGTGCAGCTGAAGTGATTTCAGTGAGAAAGTGGTCATATATTGAACAGGTAGTAGAGCTCTCTGAAGAAAAATGGATTAGTATGAGATGGTAAGTGCAGTTCAATTTATATGGGATGAAAAGGAGCTCATTTGAAGTGCTGTCACACATGCAGAAAAGCACAGGTCTGGAGAGTTACAAAGGGCAGATTCCAGCAGTTCCGGCCTTGCAATGCCCTGCTGATGCTAAAGAAGCTGCTTTCCCTATCATTCATGATAAGAAAATACATCCTGTGTCCTTGCCCTGCTCCATTGGCTCCTTTCTCTTCTGCACAACCTCTGCACTTCACTATGAGTAAGTGCTGTGGGTAACACAGCACTTCGGTGACTCTGGCAACAACATATTTAAGTTGTCATGGACTGCATTTCCAGTAAGTTGAGTATTTTGTCAGCAAAGGACATTATCTGTGGCACGAGTTTGGTTTTGCTTGCAGGAGCAGACAGTGCCTTTGCAGAAGGAAGCGCTGGTGAACCTGAGGGTGACATTATGTGTGTGCTAGGGAGGGGTTATAGTGGATAAGCTGGTCCTGTGGTCTGAAGAGCTTCATCACTCAACATTAAATGCATTTGTACTTGTAAATACATTGCATCAGCTGGTTGGTTTCTTCCAAAATGAATCCATTTGGTGGCTTCTGCACCTGCTGCACAGTCTGAAACAAAGCCCAGGGGGGAAACCAGGTAAGTCGCTGTAAAGAAACACTCTTGATGTGAACTGAAACCTTCATGTCGGTACATCTGGTACAAGACTGGGGCTGGAGTTCCCAGCTTCTATTGACAGCAAAAGATGAGCAGAGCTTTTCAAATGAGCTGAGGAGAATCACCATGTCCCACACATGCAGAGGTTCAATAAGAACTAAGTTCCCAGAAATAAGAACTTAATTCTCAAAGTCTTTCTGAAGCTTACATCAAAAATAGCTAGTTGTCTAATATCCTGGGATCAAAGGAGACACCTGGATAGCTCCAGAATTTTGCTAGTATTTGGCACACATATATTGGCCTGTATCCTCAAAGAGCCTCCAGTTTCTGATGATGATAATAAGGAATGTCGGATTAGTCTTGCCTCTTAGAACCAGCGTTCTGGCTTTAATTATTTCTTTGCAGGAAAAGAGCTATAACTCTTTCATAGTACTGCTCATTGGGCTGAACGCCTGAAAGCGATCACTGCTGTAACAGACACAGAAGATACACCATAGAGTCAAACTAGGCAGAAGCAAAAAAACCCCAAACCACCATAACAAAAATCTTTTAGCTATTGGGATGTATTGCTTTTGACTTGGAATAAAGGACATTTTCCGGATTGAAGAGGAGAATTGTCTGGGAGCGAAGCCAGGAGTACCAGTGGTAGGAGGAAGAAAGAAGAGAACTAAACATATTTTTGCTACAAATTGTCCAGAAAGTGGCCGCTTGTAATTATGTAGTTAAATAAATATTATTCACAATTCCTTGTACTACAGATGCCCTGGTACTAATGAGGATCCGCTGAAAGATACACAAGAACAACAGCTATTGCTTCTTACTGCTCCATGTGCTTTAGGGGAAGTAAATATCAAAAAAACCCCAAAATAAAACCCTCTCACATACTCCTCCCCATCAAACACTAATATGTTTTAAAAGTTAGAGGTACACAAAAGTAACCTTCTTTCAGCTTCAGGAGTTGCAGTGTAAATATTGTGAGGAAGATAAGATTTGTCATGGCCTGAGTTTCTGGGTTTGGGCTGGAGCAGGTTATCTGTCGTTTGCACACACACAGTCATGCTCCTTTTGCTCTCCAGCTCTCTATGTGTTTCAAATAGACAACAACCCAAGAAAGAAGTATATGTCCATCATCATTGGGTTGCTCCATGCACCTCATGATTGACACAGCAGCAAGACCCTGAAGGCAAAAGCAGGCTGATATTTCATTGCAGGGTCTGGGGTCCTCTCCTCTGCCCCTCAGATGGCTCCATGTGCCAAGGACAATCACTGTCTGCCAGCACCGCAGCTGGCTGTGTCATGCTCAGAAAGCACAGGACCAGGAGTAGCAATCATAGCATCCCACTTCAAGTGCTAGTAGGCCACCAAGTCTCTCTTTATAGCCAGTGGTAAGAAATAGATCCTGTAATGAGCAGTTCATGTATTTTGGTTTGGGGTGACTCATGACCTAAGGTCTCCACCGGCTGTAAAGGGAACCCAGGACAAGTGACTCAGAAGTAAACACCGATTCTGCAAAAGTGGTCAGCTCATAACGTGGCCAGATCCAGGCTGCACGGCAACATGCCTTGATCCTCTCGCCTGTCTGAACTCTTCACAGGAGCCTAACTTGAAGCTCTTTGGCCAAAAATCCACCTGTGGGCTGGAGCAGCAGCATGATGCTTCTTGTAGGTACGGACAGACTGTGTCCACAGCAGTAAATAAAGCCAGTGAAATGTTTGTACTCATAAACAATCAGAGTCACTCATGGCATGCTAGTAACTCTAACTGGCACTTCCCAAACATTCTAACTAGGAAAGTGCAACAGCTAGTACAAGGCACATACTGAAAGGCTCAGTGCTAGCAATTAAGAGAACAATTACATTTCCTTCAGGATGGGGTAGTAAATAATCTGAGCAGTTTCCCTTAAAGCCATAAAAGACTCCTGGGTCTAATTTACACGATAGTCATAGCACACTGGATCTCCAGACCCTGTCTGGATTTGTTGAGGTTTCACTGAATCCATGATGCTTCCAGAGAAATACTTCAGGCTATTCGCATTTGTGCTTTCTGATGAAAGTTAGGTTTGCCAGACATCCTGTCCATAGCCAGTATCAGATCAGTCACTATGATTTGGAAAAACTTCGTCTCATTTTTAAATGGGAAAACTGAAATTTATCTTCCTTTTGACCTTGAAATTTATCTTAATTCTGGCTAAAAGGATCACTAACAATGATGTAGCTCAGCCTCTGGAGTACACTCAATCCTTCATATTATCTGGGGCAGCCAGTGAAAGTGCCAGTTAACAGACAGCTGTCCATCAGGAATGGAAATAAATTACCAAATCATTTAGGATTGCTTATTAAAATCATAATTTTCAACCACAACTGATCCTAGCTAAATTGAAGCTGGTTCCTAAGACCAGTCTTCATTATTTTATTTTACTCCTTCCAAGCATCAGCTTTAAACTGCATTTTCCACACACCAAAGTTTTAGTCCAGCTTTGACCATAACAGTAGGTCACATCAATGTCTACTTATTATGATGTTTATTCAGGTTTAGTTCTATATTAGTTAGTTCAGTCTTCAGGGATGCTGGAGCTGAGACTCAAGTCAGCTTTCTAAAGGTCAATGCACAGCCACTTTACAAGTTACTACAATACAATATTACAGAATATCCACAGCAAATTAATTATATAAGTGTATGTACTTTTAGTAAATAATCCATTTTATACTGCTTTGAGAAAAGTATGATTGACATGAACATGTCTTTTGATATATTAATCTATTGTAAAAATACAGGAAGTCATATTTACTGGCATAATATGGATGGGAAAAATATGCTAAATAGAAAGCTACTGTCGTGAGTAAAATTTAATTATTCTCCAGAAGTCTCTACCCTGGCACTGTAGAAACCATGCAATCCCTTCTGGATACAGCTGAAAATTTTAAAGGTGATAATCTTCCCTTTAAATGGTAAAATTATTTTTATCCAGTGCTCCAGGTTGGCTCCATCTGTGTGCATCAATTTCCTTAATCTTTGGTTTGTCACTGAATATTTATTAAGGAGAAAGGGAAAGGCTTTTAACTGTGAAGCAGCCCTATGTGATTATCTTTCACTGCCCTATTGTCCAGCAGAATAATGCTCAGGAAACAATTTGGGGGATTTAAGTGCATTGCTTCTTCACTTCAGTGTAGGATATTTCAAAGTATAAGGAAAAAAAACCAAGGGAAAAACCTCCAGACCACAATCTATGCAAGAATATTCTTCTGTAGACATGTACAATAGTGAAGTTTGTAATTAACTGCTAAACTACTGTGTTACTAAGGCTGCACATTAAACAAAAATCAGGAGACAGAAGTAGGAGATGGTAGATATATTGACTACGTTATGCTGGCCAGGCACTGGAGGCCTTCAAAGAAGACCGTTCTGGTTTTGGCTGGGATAATTTTCTTCCTAGTAGCTGGCAGGACAGACAGAATTTCGAGTCATTACAATGGCAGTAGGAGAGGGCATTAATAGCTCTTTGCTGGTAGGTGATAAATCTTTAAAAGCACTTGATGGCATGAAGAAGGTAGGGTGAGAAAGGAGATATTATGCAGCAACTGTGAGAGCAGTAGGGGAAGAGAGAATGCTGGATAAAGATAGAGAGGAGAGTGTTGGGCCAGAGGAAAGAGGAAGAAAAACACCTTGTCTGGGTAGCACTACCTTCATCCAGACATTTTACCTATTCTTCTGCAATTTTTCAGTACTACAGAAAGTGCACTTACCCCATGCTGATCATATCACACCAGATTAGGGCACAGACTATGAACAGAGAAAGTGTTTCACAGTCCCTCTTTTCCCCTGTTACATACATACATCTTCCTCTAGTCTTCACTCTGATCACGCTGAGAGCAAAAATTGGTCACACCTTCTCACCGGAGGCACCAGGTTTCTGACACATGGAGGTAAAGCACTCTCATATGTATAAGTCGTGCATTTGCAATCCAGGTACATGGTGCATGACAGAAGAAATAACCTCTATCTGCTGACAAGATCTACAGCAAAGCTGCACCCTGTACCCTATATGGAGCATAAGCCATTCTTCCAAATCAAAACCAGGTAACCTAATGGGAATTAGACCTGCTGTATGTGGCCACCTTGAGGCAGCTTTCAGATGCTGATGCATTCACAACAAAGAGCTTGTCTTTCAAGGAACAACAAATAAGTGATTGGTATTTGTGACTGCAAAGCAGAAGCTGTAAACACCACACTGTTTTCTTGCATTACATGCTAGAACTCACTGTATGACTGTACTTTTCTTAGTCATAGCTGGAAATAAAGGCACGCTGATTCTAAAAAGTGACGTTTGTTGCTAGGTTTGGAGGTTTTCACAGGATTATATGCAAAACTAAAACATGAAATAGAAGCCTTAGCTACTTGACAGAGTCCTTTTCTGAAGGGGCTGAGATTTCTATTTTGTTATTGTATAAGCTCAGCAGAGTCAGCCTATGCACAGCTCATCAGCTTTCTATTTCTCCTGGGTAAGCATACGTCACAATCCACAAAGTCATTTATCAACCTCTTCTTAAATAAGTTCTGCATCAAGATTTCCACTGGTGATGAAAAATATGCATTTGGAGCTTCATATTAGGTGCTGCCTAAGAGTCCTGCCCTGAGCCAGGGCAGAACTTACCAATGTTTTCTCCATGTGTAAGTATCGGGTTCTGATGGAATGCACCCATGGGTGAGAGGGAGCTGGCAGATGTTGCTTTTCTGCTCTCCATTACCTTTAAAAAATCATGGAGAGCAGGAGAGGTCATGGAGAACACGAGAAGTGCCCAAAGATTGGAGGAAGGCCAATGTTACTCTCATCTACAAAAA
>JAVHNF010011875.1:0-23611 GCA_034783455.1 Micropsitta finschii | reverse complement strand
TGCAGGGGGGTTGGACTAGATGATCTTTTGAGGTCCCTTCCAACCCTTGGGATTCTGTGATTCTGTGATTCTGTGTAATCCAAAAGGTGAAAAAGACAAATAAAACATGGAATCTGTTTTAAAGTATTTTGAAGATCCTCATTAGTTTTCTGCATAGCTATTATTAGCTTGTAATTTCCTGCAGATATCCTGGTGGGTGTAGACCTTGAGGACTGAGCTGAAAGAGGAGTAATGCCTTTGTGAATTAATTCTTAGGAAGTATTCCATGAATATAGGATATCTTGAAGAGAATGCAGAGATGGTTTAAAAAAATTTTGATGAAATAAGTCAATGTTTGTGAGAGTGATGGAGAGCTGACACAGTTTAAACACAGGGATGTACAGAGATTGTAAAATATGTGAGAGTGAGGACAAGTTGGAATGAGAAACAATGGAAAAGTTTTTCCTTCCATCCAGTCACTTTTCTTCAGACTTAATCTGGCAGGAACTATAACCACCTCTGCAGCTCAGTCTTAATGCATCATCTGGTCTGCAGAGGTTAATCACAAGGGAAGCAGCTGTCTACCTCTGTTACAATAAGAGCATCTGTCCATCTGAGAGTGGCACTGGAACCAAAAAATCTATTCAAAGGAGTAACTAGTTAGTGACTACCAACTTCAGAAGTGGTTGTTCTGGAGGCTGGTGTTGGTAACAGGTTGTCATGGGCATTGTCGGGAAAACTGAGCTATCCTGGCAATGGAAAATGTCATCTAATGGTAAATAATTTTCAGCCACTTCTGCACTGTACTTATAAGGCTGCAGATGAAAGAGGGAAATGTCCCATTTATTCAGAGAGAAAACTTCTTACTGAAGCAGGAAGTGAAATACCTCTTATGATATTTCTTTCTAAGTCTTTCCAGAATACTTCAAGGCAGTAGATTAGCATCTCACAAGATCTGCTCCACAAAGGCCACATGGATGCCTGGTACTGGCATCCAGTTCTAAAATCTCTTTTTGTTTTTGGCTTCATGGAGAAGTATTTCTGTCCTTTACTGCTGCCACAACAGGAATTCACTTCTGATCATAGAATCTATACACCTATTAATATGGCCTCAGGATTTATTATCAGGGTCTCTCTTCCTCCTTTCCTAAAAAAGCATGTACAGAGAATGAATTTTTGGAAGAGCTCAGCAAACCACTTTGTTAAAAGGGACCAACCAGTGTGATGGAGATAACCCCATCCTACATTCACTCAGCACAGGAATGTGCTGAGTGGGGGTCCCATCTGTGCACAGATCGGAGCAGCATGACTCACTGAGCCATTGATATCCTCAAATTAGAAATCTTTCATGTGCTTAGTTAGAAAAATGAGAACTTGGAACTTATTTCATCATCTGGTGACAATTAATTTTGTGCAAAACCTGAAAGGTCAAGCAGTGGAAACATCAGGAAGGTCAAAAATAACTTTCTGCTTAGGAAATCAGGACCACACCATTGTCTAATATAAATTGGCATGGCTCCATTGAGGTAAATTTCTTATGAACAGAAGAACCAGTCCTTCTTGCATTCCTCTCAAAAATCACGTATAAGATCTTATCACTGCAGTAAACCCTGAACAGTCACAGAACACTGAAACATCTGCAGCTTGGAGGACTCAGGAGTGAAAATGAAAGGCCTCTTTGTTACACAGAAGTTATTGTTTTCTTAGATGAGGAAATGGCCTACTATCTACAGTTATCTGCTTGAACTTTCATCTGATACTGTTAAGAGCCATGAAGACGTACTTCTTTTTATGAAAGTCCTGCAGTTTGCTGCAGCCTTCACAGAACTGCCTCTTGTGATGGATCATTTGTTCCAGGCAGGTCAGAGTAGGTTGGTCCCACTTTTTCCACTTACAAAATGATAATATTTTCGTACTTCAGTGAATCTACTCTTGGTTAAGGGGCTTGCTCTAAACATCAGTTATAATAAGGAGTCATACTTCTGTAGAAGAGGAAGAAAAGAAAGTTTTTTGGTACTTCAGAGTAGTTGGTTAACTGTGTAATATCTATGGCCAAAGTAACATGTTTTTTGATGAAGAACTAAGCAAAGATGACAGGGAATGGAGTTAATATTCCTGGCCTGTGGATTGGCTGCATTCCCTAAGCTGCAATTTCTGTTAACTGGCTTTGTGCAAAAGTAACTTGACAGTGTTGGCATGATGTGGGTCAGTACAGTGACCCTTTCTGTGGCTGATGTGAGGAAGCAGGCCTCTCTAAGCACTGTGTGTAATCCCTCAGTTTTGTCCTTATGTTGCTCTTGAGTATTTGCATAACGGAGCCCTTTCAATTTAATCTTACCAGGTAAATAAAATTCACCTAGGGTTTGCAGGCAAGAGTGAATTTTAAAGATATGAAACTTGATTAACATTTGAGATTTTGAGAATGATCTCTCTGTGATTGCTGATGAGTAGGCTCTTCCCTCATAAAGATTTTTTTAGAGCTTGGAATACCTCTCTAAATCTAGAGTCCTGAAATATCACTTCATGAAGCCAGTTTAATACTCTTGAGACTCAGCTGAACTTTGGTGCCATAGCTGTGGTTTTATATGAATGTGAAGTACAACATGAGGCTCCTGTACTGATCACTGTGCCAAATTCCACTGCACTCAGACCAGGGTAAAAGTTTTCTAACAAAATGGTGAATTAAGTCCATAATGTAATTGAAAACAGAAAAAGCTTTCTGTTAGGACTTCCTTTAATCTCTGAATCGTAACCCACTAGCTAATTCATCATTCCCAGAAGGACAAAAAGTATATGCTGGTTTTGACTACAGTCTTTATGTTGAGCTGAAATGGTTTATGCTAAATTCTGATAGATGCTGTTTGAAGTTAATCAGAAAAATACCCTAAAGCAGAACTACTCCTTAAAAGAGATGCACGAGTTAGATGTTGCTTAGTCTGGATCCTTGTTCTTCAGACAGTATCATAGAAATGCCCCAGTCATTTCCCTTCCAAGAGGTGTACAAGGACCCCCACTACCTACAACAAGAGGTAGCCAAAGGCAGCAGCACATGGAAAGGCTGGACCAAACAGAGTTACTGGACTCCCACCAGCAGTATAAAAAAAAAAACCAAAACAAAAAAACCCCAAAAACACACACACACAAAAAAAAAAAAAAAAAAAACCAAAAAAAACCCCCACACCAAACAAACAAACAAAAAAAATACAAATAAGAAAAGGCTTTTTCACAGACTCATTCCAATGATTTAGAAATACTTCATCAGGAATCTTACAATGCAGCCTGACGTGAACTTATTTTTAAGTATACTGCAGTCAAGATAATCGAAAAAGTCAGATTAGAAAATGCCTATGTGAAGCTACATGGATCAAAACTACTGTGATCTAGACCAGAGACAAAGCAGACTATGTGATTCACAAGATCAGAAATACAGCATGTACAGTTTTATTTGAGAACAAATTTTTTGCTCATTTGAAGATAAGAATGGAGTCTGATCTCTACTGCTGGTTTTGGTCATGAAACAAAAGCACAGATGACTTTAGCAACTCATTTTCTGTGCTGGATTTTGGATTAATAGCAAGCATTCATACACAGTGCCTGCTGAAGCACATCCCTAATTAAAAAGTCCTGAAAATGAGAATGAAAAGGTACTAAATAGACTTTTTCAAATGCGTAAGAGCTTTTTATCCTTTTCTGGTCTGGCTGTAGTTCTTGTCCTACCAGACAGGCCAGAAATGTTTGTTGCTGTCTTCTGCATTTCACATTTTTTACATTTTTTCCCCCCTCTCCCTGTTGTTAAACATTCAAGAGAAAAGCATAGCTCCAGGAAGGCATTTCTATGTGGTAGAATTATTAAATTTCAGCAGAGGTAACTCTAGAAGTCCAGCATCCCAGGTCATTATAAACATTAAGTAGCCATGTGCTATTCCAGCCTTAAATATTTTTAAAACGGAATGAAATAGACCCAAATTCTTCTTTCATAGCAACTGATATGATGAATGTGTTACCTGGTGACTGTGTAGAGGTAATCACAGATAATCAGTAAGTTGCTGTAGTTTACCAGCTTCCAGCTCATCAGCTGAGCCATGTGGGCTGTATCTCCCAGGCCTTTTTAGAGTGAAATAAGTTAACTTAAACCAGTTAAGTTAGCCAGATATGTCATGTTTCATTACACATCTGCAGCAGTGTAAGAGCACATTACACTGCCAATTACTGTTTATTATTTGATGAATGGCAGAGCTTTAAAATGGGGAAATTTGATCATTTGCAACTATCTGTCCATATCAACCACAAATCAATCCCACTGGTAGTCTGAAATGAAAAGTTTGAGCAAGCTTGATTCACTTCCTAGCTCTTCTAGCTTAAAAAAGGATTAAATTTAGCTTAGCACTCATCCAACCTGGTGACTTTGTATCAACATCTCTGCTGTTTCAGTGCCCTGACTAGTAGTGGCAAGACTAAGGCAGCTACAAAAATCCCAGGTAAAAGCTCCAAACTTGTATCCAGATCTCAGCCAGGTAAATCTTATGTCCTGATGCTTGCCTATCATGCCAATCCTTGAATTTGTTCACCTACAAGAGGGCTGCATTTAGACTCATGTTATTCACGCAGTTCGCTCTACTTTGTATTAATCTCAATTCTTCTAATTGTACATCCCAAGAAAGACTGCTTATTACAGATCAAGCTTTCTGTAAGTGCATTTATAGCTCACATAAGCCTAAAGTCTCCTCTTCAGAGTCAGTTCTCCTAAATGCAATGGATGTATGGAACACAACATAGATACTTAATGAGAACCATCCAGCAGCTCAGGCATTTGCAGCTGTATTACACAACCATAGTCCTGCTTGGTCAAAGTAATTTTTCTACTAAAAGCTGATTAGTGATACTGACATACCAGCATCTGTAGAACAGGCCAAAAGTTATCATGCATGGCTTTCTACATTAAATACTGAAGTACCTCACTAATCAGAGCACAAAAAGAAAAAAATAAAAAGGAAAAAAACCATTTAAAAGCAAAACATATAATCTATCTAGTTTTATAAGAAGTCATTGCCACCATCCCAGTGGTATTATCACAAGGCAATACACATCTGTCATCCAGGAGGATAGCATCATAAATCCAACATCATGAACATGAGCACCACTTACAAAGCCAAAAGGAGATGAAACCAATGGAGCTACATAAATTTATACCAAGTGTTATATCTGTAAGTCTCATCCAAACAGTAATCCCTCTTAATTGACCATAGTCTCACTTGAGTGTTCTGCAAACAATGACAGGGAGAGACACAGGGAAGGGGAGGGCAGAGCTGTGTTTCTTTTAAAGAGAAAGGTTAGATGAAAGACATGGTACCGCACATATGTGAGGGAGGCAGATTTCTCAGCTTGCATGAGACTCCCATGAAAACTAGTGCCTGTCAAAAAATGAACCTCCTTCATTCCAAAAACACAGCATAAATAGCAGCATCTGTATAGGAAATGAAAGCAAAGCCTTCCTGAAAAAAAGTGCTACTCTGCATGCACAAACCTGAGGAGTAAAAATGGAATGAACCACACATGACAGATGTTCCTTGTGTTCCTTGATGCTGCCAGTATTTCTTTAGAATGGACAGTTGAAGAAGAAAGGAGAGAACAGATCTTGCTGAGGAGAAGACGGGGAGAGAAGGTGGTGGAATAAAAATTTTGAAAACAGAGATGAGAACCAAAGCAAAGAGCTCCATGGTGCCAGAAACATAGAAAGAGACAAAGCTGTCCGTGACTAACATGAAAAGAAAGCCAGCACATACCAAGTCAAAGTTTTTCTCTACCTATTTGTTAACAAATTACCTTACACATCCCCAACACAGGGACTTGCTCTGAAGCAACAAGTAGAAAGCAAAGGAGCAGCAACGATCTCCTAAGCAGCATGCCTGTGACTGCCACTGCAGTTCCCCTATGTCCCTTTCTACTATCAGGGACCAGAGACTGGGTAAAGCTAAAGCAGTGCTGAGCCTTCAGCAGGCTGGGAGAATGTGACAGCTCAGGTAGCGTTGAATAAAAATAGGGCTGCTGTAGGAAGCGTTTCAAACTTACAAAGTGATAAGATGGTAAAGGTGGTTTTGAAACAAAATTAAAAAAAAAAAAACAAACCAAAAAACAAGACAAACAAACAAACAAAAAAAAAAAACAAACAAACAAACCAAACAAAAAAAAAAAAAAAACCAGAAAAACCCCAAAACACCAAACCCACAAAAACCCCTGAGGAAGTCAGAATGGTAATCCACACAAATACTGAGTTACAGAAAATTCCACAGCAAAGCAAGTTGTAAGAGCATTCATAGCCAAGGACAAGAGCTTGGAATTACATAATTTTTTAACTTGAAGCCACAATCAGTAATACAATAGAAACAAACCCCTTACAAGTTACTGGAAATTCTGATCTTTGTGCAGTGTTCCCAAGTACGTTATCTAGACATTGCCTGTCCCCTCCATCTGCCATATAGTTCAGAGATGAGTTCTAGGTGCTCCGTGGCCATCCTTTCTGATGCCTGCCTGTACTCACACCGTGCCTTAGCATTTACCCACCAGCTGGCACTGCAAGTCTGAGGTTTGCCTGTGGCTCGGCTGTGCCGCAAGTGTTGCAGCACGAGTGCCCTGGTGGTAGGGCAAGTACAGTTCTAATGCTTCTTTCCAAGTCCTCAGCTTTGAGATCTGCTTTACTTCATTTTAAATAGAGTAATTAGTGAAACAGGCAATAAAAAAAAAAAAGGTTTCTGAAGAAAAATCTAGGATCGAAATGGGTTGAAACAGCATTGATCTCAGGCTTGAGAACAGATGGTTGCAGAATCCTGTGAGGGTGACAGGAGAGCAGGTTACAAAGTATGATACTGGAAAGCAGGGTAAACAAGTCTTTTCTGCTGGCTTCAAATGATGTTCCAATGAATTTGTAACAATATGGAATTCAAACTATGGTTTTAATGGTTAAGAACTGATGCTATACATTGTTTAATAGAATAATTTACTGATGAGTAGGTGCTTTATGAGAACTATTTGTCATTATTACTACAGATCCAGACCTTGTGACTGTACAGATGTTGTTCACAGACATTTTTATAGCAGTGTACCATGCTCTGGTCCAGTGATCTGAGCAGCAGTCTGAAAGTCAGGATTTTGGAAGAATCTCTTTGATATTGGTTAGCTGATAACTGAAGAATATCATTTTAAGACAGAGTGTACTTACAGTTTCATCAGTGTACAGGGAAATTCAACATTGTCAGGAATGTAAACACACATTTTGTGAAACTATGTTAGAATGTGACCTTTTTCTTCTGCATCTCAGTCTGCTGAGAAATGGCCCTTGTTTGATATTCTTCTGGTTTACAGGCATCAGGGGATATAAACCTAATGAACCATTTCAAGTTGGAATTTACAATGTAATTGCAAAATAGGCTAGTATCTCCCAGGAAAAATCACATATTTTCTTCCAAAAACTCTTTTCCTTTATTGAAATAGTGACATCTGATCCAAAGCCTACTAAAACAAGAGTCCTGCACCTTTAAGGATATCAGAGTCTATTTTGATTTGAAAGAAATGCACTATTAAAGGTGAGCTCTAATTCATCCTACCAGCATCCTGAAAAGCTTAATCTAAAGAAAAAAATAGTCTGAGGAAAGAGAGATTTTTGTTTCCTACAGAGCATATTAACTGCACTGGCCATTTTAAAGCATTTTTTCATCCACTGAAATATTTATGAGTGAAGTTAACATCTCCATTAACATTTAATATTCTCCCATCCCTCTTGCACCAAAATACTATATGATGGACCAAGAGATAGCTTTAGGCCTGAAGACACAGGTCTTAGTGATAGCAATCTCTCTCCTTTATCATCTCACTTTCTCATCCAGATGAAACTGGGCACTAGAGCCAGCTTGCTTTACAAGCTAGTTCAGAGCTCTTGAAATTGGCCAAGGTTACAGTGACTTAAAGAGAGTACTTGCTGTCAGTTCTAATTTAAGAGCATATTTTTGTGTGCTCAGGTGTACACACACTTATTTGCTCATACTTCAACCTTACCTGCGAGAATTGAGTTCTCCTGGCTGACTATATAGCTCCTTTCAATCTTCAGGCTCTTTGAGATCTAAAGTCATTGAAACCTGGGCTTCCAGACTTACATTTACATTATTTTAATGAAATACAATAACTGCATTTGTAGCATGAATTAAATGGGTAAAAAATGAGTTCGCATATAAAGCTTAGTTATCTAAGCCAGAGAATTTTTAATCTGTCTTTACTAGAATTCTATTTGGACATGGAATAAGTTATACAAGCCTTGAATTTTAGGATGGAGGTCTTTCTGGAATGAAATAATGTTTATGATATAGACACATGGCACAGAATACAAATACCCTCTAAGTAACAGGGAAGGAAAAAAAAAAAACAACATTGAATAAGATAAACTGCATACACTTCTCCATTATGCATATCTGAGGTTGCTGCAATTAATATTTATCTTTCTATTATCTTTCAGCTGGACACAGAAATCCCATGAGAGATGCTGTCTTCACTGTGCAAGTCTCAATATGAACACAGAAAAATAGCCTCCCCCTTGAAAACCTTGCAGTATAAAGAGGTAAATGAGGAAGGAAAGAGTTGTGCACAGAATATAGTTGCTACCAACAGAGAATGATGTTCTCAAATACTGTTATCCCATTAGTGACATTATCAGAAAAGGCCTGGATGTCAGAAAATGAGATTTGCTCTCCAAATGACCCCTCAGATTTGTGGTTTGCTTTAATTCTGATTTCTGAACAGTTTGCCCCATATTCCTCCTCCCCCATGGTAATATGGTCTGTGTCTGTGGAAGAAATGTGCAGGCAGCATGCTTCTCCTTTCATGCAGTCCAATTCCACAATGTCACACTGGAAGACAAGGTATTTTCTCCTTCTCCCCAGAAATGCTTTCATTCTAGCTCAAGCTTATAAATTACTCAGATTAGTACAGAATGGTTTTACACCATGCATGGAGAAAAACATGCAGCGTTCATAGTCTCCTTTTTGTGCACAAGAGACCTGTTTTATTGATCCAAGCCTGGATTTCAGGGCTGACCTTATTAATGTCTCTCCTCAGGACCCATCTTTCCTATCTTTCTTAATAAACCCGACAGAAGGTAGTGATTGCAGGTAGTACCTGCAATTTTCTGGTATTGTGAAGATAAAAAACAAACATAGGAGATGAAATATGGTGCTGGGATTCTGAGAACAGGTGTTTCTAAATTGCCCTCTCTCCACCAATGGTGTCCTTTCATTTCACAGGCGTATACTTAAAAACATACACAGTGACCATGTGGTCACAGCTAATGAACAATCTGCTTGTTAAGGTTGCACTTGTAGAAAGAAAGTACTTAAAGTTTCTTAGTGCTCCTTCCACTGTTTCAGGCATAACACATTTAAAAGATGAGGAGCAAAAATTTGAAAGGGTAATTCTTTTCAGATAATGAGTATCTGGTGAAGAACTAGGAACTGGAACACTAAAAATATAAATCAGAAGATCCTAAAAACTAGGGCTGTTTCAGTATTGCCTGGTCACTATACTTAAGTGTCTTATAGTTCTCTAAGTGTAAACCCAGATAAAATACTGCATTACTAATTGATATTCTGCTGTAACTACTAATGTATTTGTGCAACATTTTATATGATACGATTCATGCCCAATGAAGTCAACGTAGTCTTTCCATGGCTGATTGATTTGACCTATGTCAAGATATCTGTCAAGATACCCTAAGAGAAAAAAAACAAAACCCAAGTTATTGTGTTTATTTCCGATTGAAGGGAACTGAGAAATGCAGCACACACTCACTCATCAGGTCAGAGCTGGGAGTGGAACCAAGAAAGTGTTTGCTAACATTGTAGCATTCCTAGTGCTGTTAATGTCATGGGCATACTACTCACAAAGTGCTTATAAAGGGAAGACTAAAAAATTGTCTAGTGAAGATGAAAAAATATAGCTCAAAAGCTCTGTTATCACTCAAGAATGAGCCCATCTTTCTCTGGCTTAGATTTAATTTAGCATGAGATGCCTACCTCTACTGCATTTGCACTTTAAATTGCAATGCCATTGCTGATTCCATGATAAAAGAAGCTTTCATTCTACAGTGAGGTTAGAAATGGCTGGCTAAATAAACATTGTGTACAGATCTACATCTGAAAAAGACATTTTGGTAATTTCCAGTATCACTCACCGTACGAACCCAGCTGTTGATATATCCAGCTGTGTATCCCACAAACAGTATTGCCTAGAAGTCCCAGAGCCAGGGGTAGGTTTGCATCCTGCTGCTGTCTGAGGCTGAGGAGAACTGTACCCATTTTACAGCCATAAAGCTGGAGCAGAGTATGTTGGCAGATGCATGAGAGGACTGAACAGGAAGGAAGGGGAAGGTATAGGAACACCTCTCTTTCTTCCTTCATCAGTTGTGCATTGAATAGGTTGACAACTTAGTGAGGGTGACACCCCAGAGTATATCTTTCTGCCTCAGATGAGTAGCTGGAATGCTGCTAGAAGCCCAGGGGGGCTCTGAGATGCTCCCAAGCTGTGCAGATGAGAGATGATAGCGTGCCTCTGCAGGAGGCAGTGACTTCAGCAGATCTGTAAACTCAAGGAGAACTAAGAGCTCACAACCACTAACTTGTATCTTTAAAGGTTTTGCAGGTTCCTCAGCTTAGGCCTGCAGTGGCCACGTTGTGACATCCAAAATTCAGCCATGTGCCAAGTTTGGCATTGAGGCCAAATGATCTAAGCTCTTCACTAGCAAGGTAGCACCCCTTTCTGGTTTGAATCTGTGTAACTGGACAGCTGGAGAGAAAGGCTTCTAGGTCCATGAGCGAGCTGATGTTTAGAGCAGACTGCTACCAGCAGCAGATTTCAAAGGGACTTCTGACCCTCATCTCTCCTGCTCATCAGGGGCAGGATAAGTTGCAGCATGTGCAAAGCCTATCAGTACTCCCACACCTAACTGCTTTTTCTGTTCTCACATGCTTTCACAGCAGCAGACTTTGACTAACTCCAGACCATATCAGGGCACAGCACAGACCAGATGCTCCCTTGGGTTAGGAGCCACAGGGGTGAAACAGCCAGCAGCACAGGGTCTTCCACCCCTTAGCCCCCAGTGAGCAGGGTAGGACCATGACTGCAGAGGAAGCAGAGGGTCCAGGCCATTGGGTAGAATCATGGTGATGACACATGTCCAGCATCAAGACAGAAAATCAATCCACAAGTCAAGATCAGGTCTGGTGAAGATAATCAGTGTCAGACAGATCCCACTGACCACCAGGAAGGTCCATGGTGATAGAGCAGGCATGAAGTCAAGCCAGGAGGTCAAGCCAGAAAGTCAAGACACAGGTCCAGTTCAACAGGGTCCATGGTCAGGTAGGAGCACAGCTAGGCTGAAGACCAGCATTTCTACCACAAAACTCAAACACAGGCTATACAACAAGGCCAGGCTTAAACAGACCCCTAGGCCAATGAGCAGGGGGTGTAGTGGAGACTCCATGTGAGGCTGGCAGGCACATTAAGGCCTATTTGTGCCCTCAGGGCTTTGACACTTCCACAGAGTTGCCTTCATTTGCAAAGAAATGAAGAGCATGAAGTTTGATTCATATACTGATGTTATTTCTTTTTATAAACGGCTCAGTTCAGAGGTTTATAAGCAGAAGACAAAAAGTGTATATTTCAACTGGAAGAAAAATATACATTTAAATTGTGTACCACTTTGTTTACTGACTTATAACTGCCATTACTCTAGAACAGGCGAAGAGAAAGACCATGTCTCCCTTGGAAACCCATATTCAATAAAGTGGGAACATTTCAACACATGTAATTGATTTATACTTCAAGCAAATGAATTATGTCTTTTCTCCACACTCCTAAACTGCTTGATTAGAAAGTAATTGCTCTGCTTTCAGGAGGCAAAGAGAGTTACAGTTACAAGGCTTACGTCAAAGCTGGTAGCCTCAATGCCACATCAAAGCCACACAAAGGTGGCTGTGAGTAAAATCTGATAAAAGCAGTGATAAAATCTGATAAAAGCAGCTTGAGCACTGGCCAACTGAGACAATATTTATACATATGCAGGGAGTGTATTTTATTTAGTGTTTAGAAGGTGGTCATTTGATCAACCAGAGCTTGGGTTTGTTTGGTGAAGATGAAGGGACGGGGGGCTGTGAAGGTCCAACCAGATGTTCTGGCTGAAGACACTAGCCTTGATTTCTTACTCCGGGTTGCCACCTAGCGAATTCAAAGGTGATTTCATGTCTGCTCCGCATTTGATGTTTTAAAAGCATTTTTTTGTTTGGTTTTTTTTTTGGTTTTTTTTCCCGTTTGATATTTTAGTTTATTTTGTTTTGTGAGGCAAAACAAAAGGAAAGCCCACAAAATGCAGCCATTCCAGGGAAGGAGTGGAGAGAGCCTTTTCTGGCACATTTTCTGATGTTCATCTATATGGCCAAACACAGGCAAACTCAGGAAAGCTCTCAGAAGCTCACAGGCTCATAAATTTTGCCTCATGTTACTTTAAGTGTGCTCTGGATTCCTGACACCTCACCATTCAGTAGGATCTGTAGTTGCTTCTTACTCTCGCACAACAAGTTTACTCCTCATCAGCTCATGCCCCTTGCTTATTTTGCCTTCTTTCTTCCTCTCCCTGTCTGTTCACCCTGCCCTTGCGAATCTTGGTCTTCATGCTGCCTCTCTTCCACTCTTCCTTACTATGAGCAAAGCAACTTCTCCATATTGTCTTTGGGAAGTAAGTATCTCCTTCAGTCACTGTCATGTGTTTTGACAAGAGTAATGAAATTCCCTTCTGATCAGTCCTAATTCTGCCCCCTGTCATGGCCCCTGAAACATCAGGTAAAGGGCATGATGCAAGGGAAACTTCTGGCTAAGATGCTAAACTGGTCCTTGGGGACCTCCAGTTCCTGAATCTCTTCTAGCTTTCTATGTGACTTTGGCAAGTCACTTAATTGTCATGTGCCTCAACTGCTCTACCCTGAGAATGCCCCTGGCCTTTATCCTTTGCATTGTAAGTCTACCTTTATAATTAAAAAATGTAGCAACAGGAAATAGACATCACAGGACTTGTCAACAGATAGACAGTATCGTAGTATCTGATATGACTGTGAGAATGAAAACCTTGGGCTCACTGTAGGACAGGATCTGGTTCAAGACCATCTTAAAAACCTAGACATACACAAGTCCATGGGACCTGATGAAATCCATCCGTGGGTCCTGAAGGAGCTGGCAAATGAAGCTACTAAGCCACTGGCCATCGTATTTGAAAAATCATGGCAATCAGGTGAAGCTCCCGATGACTGGAAAAAGGGAAATATAACCCCCATTTTCAAGAAGGGCAAAATGGATGACCCTGGGAATTACAGACCAGTCAGTCTCATCTCTGTGCCTGGCAAAATTTGGAGCAGATTCTCCTGGAAACCATGCTAAGGCACATGAAAAACAACAAGGTGCTTGGTGACAGCCTGCATGGCTTCACTAAGGGGAAATCTTGCCTGACCAATCTGGTGGCCTTCTATGATGGGGCCACAGGACTGATGGACAGGGGCAGAGCAGTTGACGTCATCTACCTGGACTTGTGCAAAGCGTTTGACACTGTCCCACACGACATCCTTGTCTCTAACTTGGAGAGACATCAATTTGATGGGTGGACCACTTGGTGGGTAAGGAACTGGCTGGATGGCCGCATGCAAATATTTGTGGTCAATGGCTCGATGTCCAGTTGGAGACCAGTGGTATACCTCAGGGGTAAGCATTATACCGATCTTGTTCAACATTTTTGTCTGTGATGTGGATCTTATGATCCTTTCCAACCCTGACTATTCTATGGTTCTATGATTTATGGATTATTAATGCCATTAAGTATAAAGGCCAAAGCCCAGAAGGTGTGAGTGTAGTTTTGACAGTGCTAATGGGATCTAGCCATAACACAGAGCAGGCCATACAGTTTTAAGCTGCCTATGTTTATAAATTCTTGAGTCCCATATTCCAAGGAATGAAAAAACCTTAAAACCTGACAACTCCTTCCCAGCAAGTTACAGGAAAAAAAAGAAAAAGGGGGGGTATTAAAAGGAGAATGTGAACTCCAGTTCCTGACGGAAAAGCACACCCCTCCTGCAGTAATCTTTGTTGCTGTATTTTTGTAAGGGGGTTAGAAAAGGTTTGATTTTGCAGTTTAGCATGTTGAGGCCTCTCAGTGCTCACTGTTGGAGGGTGCTGATTACCCAGCTTCATTCATCAAAGTGTCACTTTTCTGACAGCCATTAATAAATATACTGCCAGAGCTCCTCACACCTGGCAGCCATGGCACACTGCAACACGCCGCTAACCTAATTTGCTAATTGCTGCTTCCCCCATTAATTTTCGTCTGTCTTGTTTGGTGTTGACATGGAGGGAAAAGAAATAAGAGTGGGGAAAAAAAGCAGGCAAGAAAGAAAGCATTTGATTATTTCTGCTTATTTGTTCATTTATTCCTCACCCTTCATCACCATTTACTTGGGGATATCAACTTCTGTTAAAGTCCTATTTACTTTTGTCCTTTCTGCCAGAGGACTGTGGGCAATCCTAGGTCTGGTGCTGCTGTGGGAAGGGTTAATAATCCACAACCAGTGTTTTTATCCAAACACAAGCCCAGACTTTTGTGCCTCTATCTCTGCCAGCAGATCACTTCCTCCCTGTACCCCCAAAGCTTCCACCCCCAGCAGTGGCTGCACCCACCAAGGCCAGGGGGGTTTTGCCTGCCCAGACTTAGATCTCAGTGTTGCCAGCACACCACACCTGCCAAAATCCCTGCTCTGTTAATTCAGTTCCTGGCCACTCTCAAACAGGGATCACTCAGTTCCATTAATCTTGTGATTTTCTGATAAATATCCTCTTTAAGGCCCAAGCACAGACCAAGTCCTTTGTGACCAAGCTGGACTGAAATGCAGGTCTCCAGCCGAGGTCAATTAAGACGAGGAGTACCAGACCCATCAAACCTTCAGGCAGTGATGAATTGTTGTTGCAGCGCTAGTAAAAGTCTCCCTGCAGGACACTCACCAAGCTGTTGTACTTGGACCACACATTGGGGTCCATATGCTCCAAAGCTTTTCTTTGCCTGATTAGATCTAGCAACAACTTTCTTCACCCACCTCTCCAGCTGTGGTGATAGGCTCTGCCTCCTCTTGAGGAGCAGAAGCACCGAGGCTCTTTGGGGTCCAAGTAGATACTTGACCATAAACGTCTGGCTAAGGAAGCAGAGACACCTGGGTTCTGCAAAGGTTTCCAGATCAATTATCCTTTTCTCTAATTAATGGAAAACATAAGCACATCTATCCCAAAAGCAAGATGCATGTTCATCCTCCTGGCTCCTCGGACTGCCAGCTTGTGTCCTTCTTTCAAATTCTTCTTTTAAATACCAGCTGCCAGTGCAAGATTCCTGGTCCCTTCAGGTAGAGCCTCCCACTGCCAAGGCACTTAGACCCCAGCAAAAAAATCCCAATGTGAGAGAGAATCTTCTCTTGGTCCAAGAGCCTTGCCTCTGAGCAGACAGCCAGGATAGCTTCCACTGTCTGCCTGCGACGAGTGCAAACGTTTCTGGTATTTCATCAAGACCTGGAAGAGGAGAACGTGGATGCCAAAGGCAGCCAAATTCCATCTTTACTGGGACTTGCAGTCTATCATTCACACACTGAATATACCAGTCTCAGGAATAATTCTAACATCCAGGACACATATTAGAAGCAGCTGCAGTAAGTTATAACTAGATATTAGCAAGGAAAATTTTGCTTACTCTGGACAGAGTTTAGTGCAAACCCAAGTTTTTTCCTGAAAAGAAGCACAGAGTATAAGTAGGATAAAATTGGATCATGTCACCAGAAGGGTCAAAACCAGGAACAGTTTTAGGTTGTTTCAAAGTGTTGAGTATGTAGGAAAACTACTTTTTTGAATCAGCATTTTTATGACTGCTGATAGGGGACCAGCTCGGGTGTAGAAGCAGGATTCAACCAAACCTGCTAATTCAGGACACTGGACATGCCTTTTCTGCCTCTGAAATACACATGTGTCCCTTAGCTTTTCTGGCACTTAAAATTGTACTGATATTTAATTTTGCAATGGCACAGTGCTCCTCGCTGCTTGTACAAGTGTAACACACAGCTCTCCTTAACCCACTGGTGGGATCTGTTTGTATTTCACCTTTACCCAGAAAAGCTGGGCTCTTTCATATTCACCTTGAAAGGTCCACCGCAGTGTTGGACTGCTGCTCCACAAGGCCCCAGCTTCCAAGGAACAGAATGAGACCTGCCACAGACAGGGCCTTCAACTTTTGAGGGCCTTAGAAGTAAAATATACTGTCTTGTTCCAAGTGAAGTTAAAAGGGCCCAGTAAAGAGTAACAGCGTTTCAGATTTTAGCCAAAAGCTTCAATTCATGGTCCTCTAAAGTTAAATTTACTGCCTCCATTTAACAGTGTCCCTGTAAAAACCCCTTCTGGCACAGAACAAAGCTGTGTGCAGTTCAGTAGTGTTATGGCAAACAAAATATTTCATCCTAGGGATCTAGCTATGCATCTCTCTGCCTTTACTTAGGTCTTTGGTGTCTTTTTATTCCCTTCGGTGTCCAACAGCTCCAAGCAATAAGGTAGCACAGGTTATCATACTCCCCAAGCCTCAAGCCCAGCATCATTGCCACTTGCTAAAGAGGCAATCGCAAGGAGGAAAACCACCAACACGACATTTCCCCCTGCGACAGGGAAGGATACAGCTTTATACAACTCCACTGTCTCTCTCTCCCAGTGCAGACAGAGCAAGAAAAACCAGACAGGGCAGAGCATGAGCAAAATGATCAATGTTATACCCACTAGTATGATAACTCCTATTTTTCAGAAGTCAGGGTTACCTCTGGGCGTTAACTGCTCTGCAGTAACACTCTTGCCCTTTAAAGATCCAATTCATTTTCTTGCACAAGCCTCGACAAGCCCTGATCCACAGCCACTGAGTTTGCCATACGTGTTTTCTGCATCCAGACAGGCAGGACGTTTAAGCCTTTCCCAGGGAAAGTTTTGGCAGAGCGGGTGTATTTGCTGTAAAAAGTTCTGTTTGAGAGCATTTTCTGACAAAAGAGAAAATAAAATGAAACATTTTGTTGAACAAGCCCAGGTCGGTTGAGAGGAAGCCCTTTCATCTTCCATGCTCTGGATTGGTTTTATTACGCTGTGAAGCCATTTTACTGAATTAGTATCATAATTATGGCAATGTAATGGGGGTATTGAACGCTGCAGCATGAGCCAGATCCCTCAGCTGGTACAAACCAGCATGGCTCCATTAACTTCAGTGGAGCCAATTTATATCATCTGAGGATCTGCCCTTTAGTTTTTACTACAGGAAAGCAAGACTACAAATAGGAGAAACCTATATTAAAAACAAATATCTTCAATCACAGCAGCAGGAATGCAGAAAAAATATTGGCTGAGTCAACTTTTATAGCAATGTTTTCTCTCTCTCTTGAGTGCTCAATTTTGAACACTCTCCTATAAAATTTTCCAAGCCTGGAGCAACTTTCCTCCTTCTTCCTGTTAAAACTCACCTCACCTGATGGAGGAAACAGGGCTCTGGAGGCACTCTACTTCTTTGCCCAGCTCAGGAGGCTGGCAGCATCCCTGTGTTGAGACAGCTCAAGCCTGCAGCCAGCCAACAAGACAGTTGTGAAAATGTAGATCAGGCTACAAACATCTGCTCTTCTTGGGAAGTATGACCCTTCCCATGAGGAGAAGGTTGCTCCACCAGCCCCCTTTGGAAGGCCACTAGGTCCCTCAAATGAAAGTGCACTGAAGAGCTCAGGGCCCCTCAGCAGCCTTGCAGTAAGTGCCTTTTGTTCAAAGCCCAGAGCTGTTAATTAAAGACTGGTGATTAATGATTAAATTTCACGTGGTTCCTACCTCAGGCTTAAAAAGTCCTAGGGATGCTGACTTTGCTTAAGGCTCCAGTTTGAGGTTCTGCAATGTGAGTAGCTATTTATAAAGAAGTCCATCAGAGCTCTGAAAGAAGTGTTCCTGCCACATAATTAAGAGGAAAAAAACTATTGTTTCCAAAAAGCATAAAAGTCAAATATTCAGATAAGGTAAACAAGCTCTCTGCCTGTATAAGCTGCAGCCAGAAATCAGAGACTATTTCTGTATGTGCTTTCCCCTACTGGGTGCATTCAGCTCCTGGCCTCAGGTTTCTATAGCAAATATTGACTATTGGGAGTTTAGAATTCATTGTCCATAAAGCTTGCAGATCCTCACGCCATACTATATTCATTAATAATGAACACAAAAGACTTCCACATGCAGGAGCTGACAGACCGATCAGGGCAGTGTTTACTCAGTGCCAGAGGCCGCTTTTAAAGGCTTTGCAGTTGTATTTGTAGTGCAGTACTCACATAGGTATACATGTTATCAGTTTAGGAAAGCTGTCCGACCTGAAAAGCATTTTAAGAATGACACAGACAAACCCTTTGGTAGCACAAGCCCGGTTTAAACAGCTCCTCAGTCCTTGAAGCTGGTGCAAGGTGCTTGGCTTTCCTGGATGCTGCAAAATTCATGGTACTCTGCAAGTTTCTTTGATATCCTGAAAATGTTTGAAACAAAGTGAGGCTTGTCCATGCATAGGGCAGAATTGGTCTGCTCTGTAGCCAGCTGGATACATCAGTCCTTCCTGAATTTCAGTCTGAAAGCATCAGTGTAGGATCTGGGCTTCCCAGCTTCAGACTCCCATATCAGACAATGCCAGAACAGTAATGTATGGCTTCTGTCATCAACCACAAGCAAAAGACATCAGTGCGGCACACAGCCACAGTCAGGTCTGGTGCAGCTGCTCAGCACAAGAGAAGGTAGACTCTGGACTGGGCAACAGAGGCTAGGAAGGTTAAAATCAGTGGGATGTTTTCTGAGGTCTGTGCTGCTGTGGCTGTTTGAGGTTTTGAAAACTGATCGAAGTTTCAATTATTTTAAGACATTGGAAATATAATTTTTCCTCAGGTCCCCAGATTTGGACATTGCTGACCAATTGCAGACCAGGCACCTTTCATTGATTGTAAACTCTCTCTCTGACCACAGTCAATTAGAGAAGGTTGACTTATGCTCTGAATGTTAGGGGATAGCCCCTCTTCTTACACAAATGTATTCCATCTGTTTTGACAGCTCCTCACTTGCTTCAGTCCAGCATCTGGATTACTGCAGTCCACAAAACCATAGAAGCAGTAGGTGGAAATGCCCTTTGGATATCCCAGACCTCACATCCTGCCTGGGGAGGGACTGTTGCCAGCCCTAGTCCAGATCAGCCATGGCTGTGGTTCCACAGACACTCAATGTCCTGCGCTACACAAACAGATATTCCTTAATCAAAGGTGGTCATGTTGCTCAAGTAAGATTTGCCTTTCATGAACTCATGCTGGTCTTTCTGACTGTCATCTTGTCCTTTCAAGCCCATGTTTGAAAATGGGTTGCAAGAAGACATGCTCCATGACCTGTAGGCTTACTGACTGGGCAAACTGCTGCCTAGGTCCCACGCATTGCCTTTCTAGCAGACTGGAGTACCATCAGCCATTTTACAGTCATCAGAGACATTTCCTAGATCACTATTATGTTCCATAGACAGCAGCCGTGCAATCATATTGGCTTTTTTGTCACCTTCAGATGAAATCCATTTAACCCCATAAATTCAAATGCATCCAGTTTCTCTGAGAAGTCCCTAAATAGTTGCTTCACTGCTGGCTGCCCTTTTGCTTCCCATGTTGATCTTGACAAGTACATCATGTACCTTTTCTTTGGTTTCACAACATGCTCCTGCTGAAACACTCTATTTTCAAGCTTTAAGTTAAAACAAACATCCTCTTAGAAGAACATTGGCAAGTGTCAGTCCCACTGCCACTGGTTTACATTTTCAGGTCTCCCTGTGGAATAAAAATTTCTAATTGTGGTTTTGGGGCTTTCTCCTCCCTGTCCTTCAGTCATGTTTATGGCATACAACTTATACATGTTTATATTGGAAACTTTGGTAAAAGTTCTCATAGCCTAATTATTCCCTATCAAAGTATAATAAATCCTATATAGTTTGCATACGCTTCAAGAGATTGTAGATTATTATTGTCCCTTTTTGACCCTGACTGCCAAAAAATTTTGATACTTGCATGGTTGTTTTAGAGTAAGGGAAAATAGCTGAAGGTGGAGTCAATGCGCAGATCCTGTTTACAAAGGACACTAAAAGTCCCATTCCTCCTTCCACGGCATAAATTGTGAGAAAGAACTGTTCTACAGAGCTGAGCACACCATTGCCTGTCTGACCAGCACCCAGCTCAAAAATCTCTCTCTAGGTTTTCCTGAGGTTATTTTCACCATGTATTTTGCACTGCTATCTCTGAGGTTTCATGCCTTTTCTACGAATGTGTTTTACAAAAACATCTCCAAAGCTTTAGCACATATTCCACATGTGCCTGTTTCATACACAAACACGTTTGGGTTTTGGCTGGTGGCTGCTATCACTTAAGCTATCTGGTTTCAAAAATGTCTTCTGACAACTATCATAGTAAAGGAGTGGCACTTCTACTTAGCCCCTAATGTTACACAACTGGAATTCATTATATGGTTTTCTCTGCTTTGTTTTAGGCTGTGAAAGAATGCATTTGCTACACAGTGCCCCAGGCAGTTCATCAGCAACAGGGCTCAAGCCCAGCATGACAGACATTACAGAGTCATGGAATATTCAGAGATTATGTTAAAGTTACAAAAACTATGTATACATTGTGGTGCATCCTGGTGATTGTTCTCCTGGCTCCATGAGTAAGATATAAAGTGCTTCCTGCAAAAAAATGAAGCCATTGGTGGGTAATTAATGCAAGCCTTAGATGTTAAAGTGGGGTGAGTCTTTAGAAGATTGCCCACAAGGGGGGAAATCTCCAGGTCAAATTTAACTAACAAAAGGTGTGAAATGGCATAAAATAAAGGGTTTAGCCTGGAGAATATGGTCACTCATGTTTAAAACCTAACAGGCACAAAACTAGGCAGAGGAGCACTCCCTCTCTCTTCCCACTCTACGAGGACATATGCAGAGCCTAAGTCCTCACTGCATTGTAGAAACCATCAGAATAAAAATACAATGAAGCTGTTTCTTTTTAAAGATAGGATTTCCTTGAAGTGCTCTTGTTTCAACAGGTAGCTCTCTACTGCCTGACAGTGGGGTGATCCATGTCTCTCTGTTCTGTGGACCCTATAAAAACAGAGCATCAGCCTTTGGTCTATGAGTCGTGGTTTAAGCCCAGCCAGTAACTCAGAAACACAAAGCCCCTCTTTCACTCCCCATCCTTTCTTCCTCCCCCCTGCTCCCGGAGGGATGGAGAAGAGAATAGAGAGAATGTAACTCCCATGGGTTGAGATAAGAACAGTCCAGTAACTAAGGTATAACACAAAACCACTGCTGCTGCCACCAGTAATGACAAGGGAAATAACAAGAAAAGAGAATACAGCTGCTCACCACCCACCGACCGATACCCAGCCCGATTCGAGCACTGATCTAGCCCTTCCAAGTTACTGCCCCCAGTTTGTATACTGGGCATGACATGCTGTGGTATGGAATACCCCTTTGGCTAGTTTGGGTCAGGGGTTCTGTCTCTGCTTCCTCCCAGCTTCCCTCCTCCCTGGCAGAGCATAAGACTCAAAAAGTCCTTGGTCAGACTGAGCAAACATTACTGAGCAACAACTAAAAACATCGGTGTTATCAGCGTTGTTCTCAGGCTGCAAGTCAAAAACACAGCACTGCACCAGCTACTAAGAAGGAGAAAAATGACTGCTACTGCTGAACCCAGGACACTATGAAAGAACAGGAAATTCGAGGAGCCTGAGGAAAAAAACTGGCTCAAAACTAAGGTTTTACCTAAATAGGTTATTTTTAAGTAAGGTTAAAAAGTCTCAGAAGAAAGGTAAGATCACATCTTGAAGAGCAAGTTGCTAATACTGAAAGCCTGAAGACTCTCTGCTGTTAGCAGTGAGAAGATGCAGAATTGCCCACAGTCCACAAAGCCAGAGAAAGAAAGCACAGGTTACACCACAGCTTTCAAACTGAATGCAAAGAAGGATAAAACTTTAATAGACATAATCCCATTGTCTGTTATTCTGAAGTAAATCCAGCAGCTCTTTGGAAGTCAGAAATTGGTTACTCCTGGTTTAACTGAAAGAGAAGTTTTGCCTGATGCTCTTTATAGTTGTAGCAGAACACAGACATCTGGGTTCAATTCCCCACTGATCAGAGAGCCCTTAGTTACCACAGCTGTAAAATACCTATTTCACAAGAAAGTTAGAAAGCCAGCATGAAACGCCTTTTCGTGCTGACAAAGACCATTACAATGAAGTATCACCTAGACTCAAGCTTGGCCAATTCCCTTTTTTTTCCAGTTTTCACATGCACCAAAGACTTATCCTCACTTTAGCAAAACAAGTCAGTAACATGATAATGGAAGATAAATGTATAAGGCATGAACACCAGAGGAAAAAGACTTAGAATGCGATTGCATGTATGATAGGTCTGCTCCAGAGTGGGAATAATTAGCCCTTTAATTAAACTTATATTGCTGCTAGACAAGAGCAATGCTCAGCAACACCTGGTCCGGAACATTCCCGTCTCTGCAGGCAGCAGATGGAGCACACAGACATGATCTGCATCCTTCCTACCAGGTCCACAGTTGCCTATGCAAGTAATTAAGGTCTGGGACAATGTCTGAATTATTGTGAACATCGTCAGATATTTCCTTATCTCATTCGCCCTCAGTAGCTAAAACTGGTCTTTTCTTCTTACTGATTTTCACTTCCTCCCCCTTCTGCCATCCTAACGTTACACTCCTCATTTCATTCCTGTCCAGGGCAGCACAGAGATAGACTCAGATTTTGCACTTACTTGCACGCAAGTATTTCTGAGAGACATCAGCAAGGTTTTGCTGAAATAAAGTCATCCAGGTAACAACCAGTTACCAGAGGCCTAAAAATGTTAGCTTACAAGTTGCTCTGAACTGCTTTTGATGTCCTAAGGGGGAATTGAGATGTCAGGACTTTGGGAATTGAGATGTCAGAACTTTGGGATCCTTTTCACATCCCTCCTGAAATCATTAGAACATTATGTCAGACCAGGGGCAAGTTAAAAGTCTGTCTGCTCCTGTAACCCTCCTCTAGTAGCATGCTGCTTTGAAAAACAAAACATGGGTATGAGTAGACTTAGCAATGAGGAATATATAAAAATATATGCAGTATATAGTGGTTTGGGTTTTAACATGAATTAGGCTATCTGAACCCAGGTAAATTTCACATGCCCCTTTATCGCGCAGTGTAACTATGTATAATATGATAAAGTAATTTCTTTTGTTTATATTGAATCCGTGACTTGATAAATTGTTTTGACATCCCCTATTTTATCTTAAGAGAATCACAGATCAGTCATTCCCTACTGACTTTCTCCTGGAAGCTCAGGTTTACGCGCATCTCTGTGACAGCTGTGTCAAGAGACAGGTTTCCTTCTTACAGCTGAAGAATCCAACGTGAATAATTACATTATACATTTGATCACCTTTACTGCCATTTATTACACCTTTTC
>JAVHNF010011870.1:6261-22799 GCA_034783455.1 Micropsitta finschii | reverse complement strand
AAATGAATCCACCCCAGTCCCCCACCGGTTTTGGATGCCTGCTTAGTCAGGAAGAACTGGGGATTATCCAGGGCTGTACTGTGTAGTGCGGCTCTCTCACAAAACGTTTGGGAAGGGCAAAGATCTAGACTGCACATTAGCGTAACTCCACTGCATTTATCCTGTAGAGAAACTGGTTTCAAAGTGAAGAAACACACAAATACTCTCCTCTCTTCTTTTACTTATGCTAAATGAGACTTAGAGAGAGAAGTGAGTCAGTTAAGAAAAAAAGGACTTGTCCACATTCAGAGGGACTGAGATTCTGCTAGAGCCTTCACCATGAGTAGGTTTTGCTGGTAAATCTCAAGAGCAACTGGTCTCATACTGGAAAGTATGTTGTGCAAAACTGATATCGTTGCTCCTGAGATGAGAATATGGCCAAAGTCAGTGAAAGAGATCGTAGCTGGACAGGGAACAATTGTCTTCAGAACAGGAAATGGCAAACTCGAGCCTTGCTACTTTCATGTCAGGCATAACAGGAACGTTGCTCATTTTCTTAGTGCTGATTCTTAATACAGCTGAGTGTCAAAGAAAAGCTTTGTGGGACAGGATGTAAGTGCAACAGTTCTGGAAAAAGAAAACTTGTGCTATACATGTTGCAAAAAGAACATGTTATCCTTGTTTGTCAGTAATTCAGGTTACACCTAACACTGCCTTAGAGATGAATTGTCCCTTTTATTAAATCTTTGTATTGCTGCTGTAGAATGAACAGTAAGTTGTAGCTCGTACTCATTGTGACAGACTGGCAATTTGTTCAACAAGCTTTCCTTCTTGAATGTGTAACCTTAATTTCATTAATGTTAGTGAAATTACATCAGTATATCTGGAAAGAGAAATGAGGGCATTAGGACTGCAATTTGTCTGAGATCATTCAGTCAATCCATACAAATGCTGAGTGTAAAGCACAGCAGTGTCTGATGCCCAGTGCCCGTATCCTGTGCCCATAATCTGTACCTCATACCTCAGTGACTTAAAACCTTCCAGGTCTCCTCTGTGCCCCTTAGATAATTATTGTCTGGAAACTCTGACTTAGTTGATGATGTCTGTTTCTAGATAAATAAAGGCATGTTGTCTGCATTCCTCACACACATCTCTGTTCTTTCTTCTCAGTGTGGCCGAAACTATTGCTGAATAATGTGCTTTTTTAGACAAATAGTCTGAGGTAAATCAGTTACAGGTCAGAGGCTAGCTCTCTAAGGGATTTTTTAACTAGTTCTATTCATAAAGTACAAATTGTATAGTCAGTTGCAGGCTTTCACATTGCTCTGGTTGCACGCTTTCTTCCTTACTTAATATCTTTGTGTGATAAGGCTAAGCCAACATAAACCAGGAATGCAGCCAGGATTCTGGAAACTCATGATAGTGTGAAGGTTTCTTCAGGAGGTTTGTAACAGGTCGTGCTATATCCCTAGTCCTGCCCATTGCATTCTCGTTACTGAACCATTTTTAAAATCCTGGATCTGCCTCACCATTTTTTCCGATCTTATGCCAGCACTATTTGTAGTTTCCCCACCTGTTCCTGTGTGTATTACGTTGTAACTGTGCATATTGCTCTACAACTTCAGAGTGCTAACAGTCCAACTGCAGTGTTGTATGCGAATCGCCATATACATTTGCCAGTTTTTCCTTTGATGTTACATTTCTAATCTGTGCAAAGCATTTGTTGAAGCTTCTGGTATTATTTCATTTATTTAGTGATCTAATCTGTCTTTATGAGTTGCATCTACCCAGACAAGAACCATTAAACGCAAAAGGCATGCCCCCAGAAGAGGCTAGCTGAAGGGGTAATGGTTTATTCTGCAATATTTAATAGAAGTATGTCAGAATGTAAGGTCTGAGGGCTCTTCTCATTCAGGAAAGGTGATCTTGTGTAGTGCTGCCTGGCAGTTGCCATCACTAGCGGGTTTGCCGCCTGCTGTATTGCATCTTTCAACACTCACATTGCAGTTTTTGATTGTTATTATGTAGCACACTACTGCCTAGTGATACTGTGGCAGAGACCAGATGTTGAATGTTTCCTACTACTGTCTGCCTTGAAACCTCTCTAAGAACCAGGACCATATGCTGCACAGGCTGCAAGGCGGCAGGCGCAGCCCTGCGACATCCCCTCCAGAGTATAAGGGACCCTGAATGACTGAGCAAGCCTGACATACTAGCATAATGCTAGGCATTTTTTGGTGCAGGCTAAACACAAACACAAGAGACAAACAGGGAGGCGAAGGGTATATAGCAGGTAAAGCACCCTGTAAACATGATTGTTCTGTAGGCTTCTCAGGGCTTTTAGACAGGAAAAGCCTCTACCCCTGAGAACTTGTGTTGTAGGTGGACATTAAGGACCGAAAGAAGTATTGCTACACTATTTTGGAGGTGGGAGAGTGCAGCACAAGAAGCTTGTTTCTGTTTCTGTCAGTGAGAATAGTCTGGTAGGCTGACACTTAGCTTTTGGGGAAAAATTTATCTGAATTGACATGCTCAAGGTCACACAGGGCTTGTTAAGCCAGTATGGATCATCCCATGTCTCAGCCCCGTGATTTTCGTTCCATACAAAGGGTTGGCAAAAGCCAGTGATCTCAGTGCAGTCAGCATTTTCTCCATACTCCTGAAGCCCAAGATATGCTTTGGTAGTATTTGTCTGTCCTATAAATGCTTCTTGCCACACTTCATCCATGGCTGAATTTCAGGGACGGAGTAAGTTGTCTCTATATATAGCTGATGAAGCACTTTGGGATCTTCTGACAATGTCAGTTGTTACTACAAAGCCAGCAATGCATTTTTTTTTTTTTTTTCAGATTTCTACACTTTTATTTCCAAACCTGTCACTTGAAACAATATACTTTAAAAAAATACAATGTCCACTTGGTTCTGTACAGTTAATATCATCAAGTATGAGTAGAATGGGTGTTTTTCAGTCAGAGTTTGTGCCTCTTGCTACAGGATATGGGAGGGCTAATATGCACAATGCCCTCAACATTTCTTAGCTCAAACTAAATCAGAAGTTTGGTTCCCAGATAATGTGCTTTTCTTCTTCCTTTCTGCCTTTCTTCTGTATGTGTTCATCTTGGGAATATGAAGTGAGTGTAACATTTATTCATGTTGTCTTTGCGTTGGGTTTAATTCTTCATTTTGTAAGTTTTTTCTAACCTTACAAAATAGTGCATTTCCTACATTGAAGAAGATGGCTTGTGTTTATTGTGTTAGAAAAAAAAAAAGGCTATTTCTCCCAAACCAATAAAAATTAAATGCATTTTATAGGACACCCCACTGTTCTGTTTAGCTTTGTCTGGGAGATTTAGCATAGTTTTTGATATAATCCAACATTTTGGCCCAATCTAAATTATCAATATCTTTAAATAATTCAGATATTTGTTGGCTAAGCTTTAAATGAGTGGATATTTACCACAAGCAAAAGTACATTTTTAGGGACAGTTATGACATGCTTTGAAAATAAGAGGGCTTTTTGACCCCACTGTTATGATTCTTCTAACAGTTCACACAAGAGGACAATCACTCTGAATTTATTTTATTTTTCATTGACTCCCTTCTTGAGAAACCATCCTACTGTTCTTTATAGCAAAGAAACAGGCTGTGCCTATGGAAAGAGGATTGCTTAAAGACTCCTTAATTCTTAAGATATCATAAGATTCTTTATTTTCCTACAGCCTTTCTGAGACAGTTTTGTCAGAGGTGAACTATTGTATTCTGCACAGAAGTGTAACACCTGAAAACTAATGGTAATCATTTTCACATCAGTTGCCTGTTTCTTGTGATTATTTAAGTAGAGAAATCTGGCTAATTTCTTATTCTAAATCTCACTAAGTTCAAATAGAAGAATGATCTGGTGAAACGTTGCAATGTTCAGCATTTTGGAAGCTTTATTAAAAATCTAAGGTTCTGTGAGAAGGAAGAGCAAGAAGTGGGTTAGAGGGATTGAAAATCTGATGAACATCGAAAATACAGAGGAGTGAGTTCTGGAGAGAATGATACGATGGCTTTTGGGGAGCAAATAGGTGTTAGATGTAAATTGAGTGAAACAATTTCCATTTCATTAAAAAAATAATTATAAAGGTTGACACAGGAATTGAAAACTGTGTTTTCCTTTAGTTAGAAAAGCCCTTTGATTCTCAAGGAGCTTAACGCAAAGCATGCCAGGAGCCTTTCACTTAGGCGGTGTTAGATTCAAAGATCCCTCCTAAGCTGGAACCGTGGTAAGAAATACCGAGTGTGTTCACTCACAGGCCTGCTGCTGCTGTTAGGAAAGTTCTGGCCTTCTCAGTGCTCCTTATTCATGGGCAACGATATCTTGTTGCACAGTGTTCTCCTGGGGTAAAGGTATTCTTCTGGGTAGGCTCTTGCTACCATTTATGTTAGCGTGAGCTCACACCTTTTCCCAAATAAAAGATAAAAATAGTTGACAATTCAGCTCTGCCATCTCCATTTCTGACCTTCCTGTGCCACCTTATTTCTTCTGATCTGTTTGGCAACCTTGATGGTGCTTGGGTATCTTGCCATGTCAGCTTAAAATTCCATGTATATGGTTTACTGTATTTCTTCCTCTTTCGCTGCTTTAGGTTTTTGACCTTTCTTTCCTACTCAGCTTCCTTATTTCTGGTTTGATTTGATTTTCTTTCTCCTTAGGCGTATATAGTTTGTAGCTGTGAGGCTCTACCAGCTTCAGTGAGGATAGTCCTAACCTACCTCTGATGTGGGGATAAGCTGATTGAAGCACATTGTCTTATTCATGACTACTTTGCTGGGGGCAGCTTTCCTTTTCTCTAGGTGAGCTGGAAGAGGCAGATCCCTTTCCACTTCAAGCTTGGCATCAGAGTTCCATTTTGGCTCTCTTTCCACTATGGGCCTCCATTCATATGCTTCCCATTTACCATCCACACAGCTCATTTATAAAATTAAATTAAAGTAGTAAACAAAACACCAGATACTCCTCCTAAAGCTCCATCTATAAATATCTCCTCTGCCTACTCATGCTGTCTGATTAAGGGGAAGTAAGCAGTTATTTAAAGAACCTAAAATGAGTCAGATTCCATCAAGATGGGCAGGTATTTAAAATGGGGATATTCTGTTTAGCTTATTGTTTCATAGGCAAAAAGCCCAACTGTCTCAAAATCCACACTGAGGAAGTTGAAGCCCCTTATGTTGAATTAAAAAAAAAAAAACCAAATCAGATTTTTCATTTTGAAATATTTTCTTTTTCATCCAAAATGAATTAACATAACCTACACAAGGTGGTTTTTGAGATATTTGCACCTGATAGAAAAATGTGGGTTTATTCCTGTTTGGAAGTAACTTGAAATCTTTTTATTTTCTGAGACTAGATGAGAGATACTGTGGTTCCAGCTGTTGGTTCCTTAGGACAGTGGTGACTTCAGCACTAATCCGTAGCGTGACTGGATACTCTTCGTCACCATAGTGCCTCAGGTTTTATTTCATGACATGAGCGCTCTGGCCTGTGTTACAGGATAAGGGTCAGCAAATAAAATGTGGCTTTTAACTAATACCTCCCTGTATGAACCCACCAGTACCTGTAAAGCTCCTCTGTACTGCACAGTGGGAGTGGTGTGGTACTGTCTGACTTCATCAGCCTTTAAAGGTTGGACCAGATGATCCTTGAGGTCTCTTCCAACCTGGCATTCTATGATGGCATTCTATGATTCATCCAAATAGATCCTCAGAGCACGCAGTGCCAAGAAAAGGCACGAAGCTGGTTGCAGTGGCTCACCTCTAGTGAGGCAGTGCATAAAAAGTCACACGTCTTGGCAGTGCAGGAGAACTCTGCACGGGAGACAGCTTTGGTTCAGAGCATTACAGCTTTGAATGTGTACTTCTGGGACTCCTCTGGCTTCTCCCTGCTTTTCCTCTAAAAACTTCTGTGCTGTGTATAGTGAATAAGAAGAAATGGTTTTACTGACTTCAAAGGCTTACATAGTCATTTAGGTGATTGAAATTGGACATGTATCACAATCTACAGATGTCTACCCAGCTGTAAAAATAAACCACACAAATTACACCTGCATACACATAATGTGTGCATACATGAAATATTTTAGTTTATAATTGCTATTTGATATTGTCTGAGAATATCCTAAGAGAATGCCCGTCACAGGTGGAAACGTAGCAACCTTGAGAATATTTGCATTGAGCAGGTGAAAAGCATGTGATTCTGCCTTTGCTGCTTAGATATGAAATTTGATTTTTAGACTTTTTATCTTACAGTATATATACACCAACCTTTGGAAGTTCAGTGTGCTTTGCATGAAATGTGTTGCAATCCTCTTCTGAATTCCAGTTTGCAACCTTAGTGCTGCATTTTTGACATTTTTTGAGCTGATGGGTAGGTATTAGTGGTGCATGTATGCATGTTCTAAATTGCATAGACTCTTGGGATAAAAGGTGGCTTGGCAGAAAGCGCGGCTTTAGTTAGCAGTAGGAAGTGGAGGACACATGATGTTAATTGCACTGGTTATTCGTTCACACTGGCTTAGAGACCTCTGGTTGCCTCTACTGAGCATAGTTCTCCCTTGTATCTGACTGTCTTTTACAGCTTCCAAAAGCTCAGCTTTTGTGAGCATTTTCTTTTTTCTAGGTAAGGTTGGAATTATATCCAATGTGGACACTGCTGGAGGGGATGACCTTGGCTAATGGTAGGTGCAGGCATTAATGACAAGCTACATGAAGAACCTAGTAAACTTGCCAGTTCCCAGAAGAAACATTGTCACCAGGGCAACTGAAATGATATGTATGACATGGGAGATAAGGGACATGCTTGCCAGGATCCGTGATCTCAGGGCTGGCTTTTCAGATTTTACCATGTGGAAAGCATGGCTAAATGCTTCCTGCCACATACTTGTAGAGTTACTGGTTCCAGAGACCTTTGTATGTACTGAGTGTATTTCCTCACGAAAAAGGCATATGTTGCTTTTCTACTTTTTGCTCTCATACTTTGTGGCTTAACACCAAACCTGAGCTCCACTGGAAAATTGTTTCATCTTTTGAGTATCCTTGTCTGCACTGGCTCTTGGGAGCTTTCCTCTGGAAAGGAAAGCGTAAAGAGGTGCAAGAGTCCACTTGGACTTCAGACTAATGAGAAACAGTGTCCAACTGCATTAGCAAATTACTGATGAAGTAGAAATCACGTCAGCAGGGAGAAAAAGGGGTTGGGGGGCAGGTATTTTGTCGAATTGGAAGGAAGGGCAGACAGAGGAGCTGACAGTGATTTCTGGCAGAGCACTTGCAGGCGGTGCGTTCCTTACCCGCTCTCAAGCCGGTCCCGCTGCCCGGCACAGAAGCGGCGCCGCCCCGCCCGTGGTGCGGGGAGTGGCGGCCGGGCCACGGGCGGGCTGTGTCCCGCCGCCGCGCCATGTGACAGCCCGGCGGGGATAATAAGCGGCAGCGATGAGCCGAGCCGGGCTTCTCCAGAGGGTCAGCCGCAGGGACATACAGCATCAGTAGCAGAGAGAGAAGGGGCAGGAGAGAGGGAAGGAAGGTCACCACAGGTCAGCACCTACCTGAGAGTTTCAGCTTCTGCTCTCAACAACTCATCGGTGTTCACTGCCTGTCACCTTGGAAAAAGAAAAAAAGGAAGGAAAAGACACTGCTGCTTACAACCCATCATCAAGTAAACTTAAAACATAGTAGAAGCCACAGCAGCTGAAGCTGATCCCCAGGTAGCATGAATAGCATGAACCAGATAGATACAAACATGCAGTACACCTACAACTATGAAGAAGATGAGTACATGACCCAAGAAGAAGAATGGGACAGGGACCTGCTCCTGGACCCAGCGTGGGAGAAACAGCAAAGGAAGGTCTGGAAGTAATGTGTGTTTGTGTATGTGCCTCTGTGGGGAATGGTGTCCTTTCTTACTGCCATGCTGCATCTGGAATTGCCAGGGCTGTGCAGTAAGGGCTTCTAGTTTTGTAAGAGAACATATTTTACATTGTATAAAGTATGTGTATGATGCACATTAGCTATGTCATATTTTGAGGGTAAAGTATTCACTTTTTGAATTCTTAAAACCTATATAAGGTAAAACTAATTGATGAGAGTCAGGAGTTTCTTTTTATATTGCACTGGAAGTATTCTTTCAGTACTTCTACATTTATATACTGGTATTTCAGTAATTTTAAACTTTAATTCCTGGGTCTTCCTTTCAGAAAGCAAACTCTGAAATGATGTCTGTGCCAGGTTGCTTTTCAAAAGCAGTAAATGGCAATTATAAACAGGGACATGAAGGAGATGGTTCACAACTGGTGTGCTAAAATTTTTTCAGTATTCCTGAGAACACACTGAGAAATCACTTTTGAAATTGTGATCTTGCAAGGCAGCTTTATTAGAATTTGCTCTTAATTCTGACTGAATGGTCTGACAAGGAAAATATTGCCTAGAAATATATCCAGGCTAGAATTGAAAAACTGTATCTCATGATTAGGTTCCCACATGCCAATTCACTGTCTGGGAAGAAACAGGTCTGTGAACTCCTTGCAATATACCATTGCAGAAGAAATGCTTCTTGCCTTTTAAGTGTAAGAAAACTGTTGCACAAGCAAGTACTGCCCATGCTCTTTTTCTGAACACAGGCAGAGATTATATCCCATCAGTAGTTTTGCCAGCGGTTTGGTACTTTAGTAATATTTGCAGTATCTAATTTCAGAACACCGAGTTTTAAGCAGAATATAGAATAAAAGAAACGTTGTAAGGGATTTGTTGCTCCCTAATGTAAAAGGTGATGCTGAAGGCACAGCTGACAGATCTGGGATTAAAAGGTTATCTGCTGGTTACAAGAATGAAAAAATAAAAGAGGGGGACTCAAACGGTGCTTTAGACAAGAAGGTTGAATATACTTTTTGTGAGCAGCTCACTTAGTAGAAGTTGCCAACTTATACTGATGACAGTCTGGCCCACTGTTACCGTCACAGCTTCTATAAAAGCGATACTATAAAAGTATAGCTGTAAAAGTAAGACCTGTTAGAACTGTTGGGGCCACTGGGTTTGCTTTCCATTAAGATTGGTAGAGCCAGTATTTTCCTCTCAGTTTTTACTTATAGCCTTCCTTCTTCTTGAGTTTTGGGTGGTTTTATTCATTTTCTTGCATTTACACTTGTTAGGATCCTCCTGTACAAGTATAGCGCGAGAAATTCTGGGGGAGGCTGAAGTTCACGTTTGTTGATCTACCACCTGCTGCAACTCCTAAGCAATTATTAAGCTGTACTCATCAACACATTTGTTTTAATTTAGATGGTGGACTATTATTTTTTATAGTGAAAAAATGGAAATTATCTTGGTGCTTCAGTGCTTTAGTTATTTGAAACTGCTCAGCCAAAACAAGTCTTGATTACATCTGATTAGGATTCAATTGCCCAGCATTTTGGATAATTCTGTTTTCAAAATAAAGAAATAATGCACTGGTTACTGCAGTTTTCCTACAGTGCAGATAAATAATAAAAAATAAATCTAATTTGGATTCTCTTTACAGTAAGTATGTTGACTTTTACAGAAGAGCAGGGAGCAGTTTGTATCAGACCCTATAGCAAATGTTTTGTTTCCATTCCTCCAGACAGTGATTTTTCAGAAAGTCAGGTTTCCACATTGATAAATTAAACCAAACTTTGCTTTACTTCCACAGAGTAGGAAGATTGCGGCTTTGCTCCTTTATGTTGGCTTAGTTTTAATATTCAGGTGGTACCACTTCTAACTAAAATTCATGAGAGGGGATCCTCATTCCTTGTCCTGGAAAGAAGCCTAAATTTATTATTACATGAAAAATAGGTCCTTTTGTGATAAAGGGCCTGCTAAACTTTATAAAATTTCAAGGCTTCTGTATTTTTTCTAAGTGGTGCTAAAAGAGTTGCAGCAAGTTCTTTCTTTCTTTCCTTATTTATGAGGAGAAGATTGCAGATACATGGGCACAGATCTTTGCTCTAACTGGTAATACAATATTGAAAAGTGAGCTCAGTGGAGCCTTGGCAGTTGGCAGCATATATTTTCTATTAGATAGTCTTGGAACAAACCAAAAATAAATGCCATTGTTTCTATTGTGGGCTGCCCTCTCCAGACTTGCCATTTCAGTGATATGCCTGGTATGAGATCTGTCAACAGATGCTGGTAACACATGATGACGTCCATAGGATTACAATGGACGTGACACCTAATTATAACCGCGGTTCATAGAGTATTATGGTCTGCTGTAATCCAGGCTCCTTGGTGGTTGCAGATGTCAGATTAAATATGAAGTACACTATAGGAAAGAAGGCTGAGTTGTAGCTTAGCTCTCTGTCTCCCTGAATGTGAACAACAATTTAAATGCTTTAGTTGGAATTACATTTAACCTGTGTCAAATCAAGAAATCCAGAAAATACAAGAGCTCAACAATTTGCTGCATTAGACAGTATTGGTGAAAACTTAAACAGGTTCATATGGTTGGAAGTTTCAGGCAGCAACTTTAAAGACAGACTAAATGACAAAAAAAAAGTCACATTTTGGATGGGCATGGTGTGGTGTCTTCAGTAGGAAATAATTAGAGAACTAATTACAGCCTTGGTGACTTCTAAACATGTAGATGGGAAGCATAAGATCGGAAACTTCTGAAATCTACTTGACCCAGCACACTTCCACTGGCCACGTGTGCTTAAGCAGCAGTTGAAAGATCTATGGAAGTGGTCCCTTGTTCCTTCAGCACTACATGGAAATATGAAAGTATATAGGAAACCAAAAAGTCTGCCCAGATGGGGTGGGATTCCCTTGTTCACTCTGCTCTGTAACCTTAGGCAAGGCCAGCTCACCTCAGACCTTGGTTTTGCCACTGTTAAAAAGATGACAGCAGTGATAATTGTAACAACCAATAGAAGTGGTTGGTTCTATGGGATGGCAGACTAGTGATTAGTGGTCTTTCAGTCCCTACCCTGATGGGCTGGAGTGGAAGTAAAAATCATGCTAGCTCATAGTAGAAGACTTAAAACCTCGATGATAAATTTATTTCTTAAACTTCCAAAGAATTTCAACAGATTCCACAAACCTTTTAATTTTCACTAAGCCTGTGTCTTAATGTAACTAAAAGGAACATAGGAAAATGCAATGTCCCTTAGCTTAGGAAACCAAGTACAACAATGCTACTCAAAATGCAAACATACTATACTGTTTGTAACATGTTTGAACTGCCAACCCTGCTTAGTGAGCTGTGTGTTAAATGGTGCTCTTTCTTATTTGTAACTGTTGCTATAAATATTTTAGGCGGGTGGGGGTTTTGAGCTTTGACATGAAATGCGATTTGTTAGTTTTTCAAGGAAGTCCTCAGCCTTCAGGATAAAGATCTGAAGCTTGTGATCTCTTCTTCAGGACAGTTGTATTGTAAAGCACTCAACTCGCTCCACATATTTCATGTGGGTCTTCTCCAGTCATTCAGACGTGTCTGTGACACTTCTGCATTAACACATGTAAAGAAATAAACAGAAACATACCTCTTGCCTTGCTGATACTACTATAGATGAATGATCTTATTCTAGCTTGCTTTATAGCCCTGATATCACTGCTTTGTTAATGCAGAATGGGTTTTAATGTAGGTCAGTGCAATTTCTGACCATTTTGATGGGGTTTTATGCTGGAATAGAACAAACAAGCAGATTCAGAATGTTTATTTACCTTCATATTGCACTCTGTGAATGCAAATATTCTTGATGACACTGAATGCTGTGCATGAGCAAGGGCTTTGGAAAAGCTTTTTGGGAAAGAAGCTGTGTCTTTCCAGTCTTCAGCAGTACATAGCAGATTAAATTTTCAGTGTGACCTATAAGGATTTATCTGCATTACCTCCTTTGGCTGGTAACACAACTCCTGGTGCCCTTGCAAATAAGTTAAAAAAAAATGCATTTGGAAGCTACATGCATGCCAAATTCTTTGGAAGAAGCTACCAGGATTCTGAATTATGGATAGCATCCTTCTTTTTCTAGTGTTGCTGCAACTTCTAAGTTCAGCAGATTTGAGAGGTTCATTGCAGACTGAAAGAAAAGTTGACCTTGTGTTCAGTCTGACTTCAGTGTCTATAAATAGAGGTACACTCAGTGTCCTGGATTCACTCTGAACCTTGTGTGGTCTTCTATGGATGGAATCTAAACTGATTTCTTATCAGAAACCTTTTCCTGGAAGAAGTCTACTAGTGAATGAGAAGACAGATGAAGTAGTGGAAAGCTTTATGCTTCAACCAGGAGAAGGAGAGAAATAAACAAGCCTGAATGAATGAAAAAGAAATGTAAGGCAGAAAAATGTTGGCAGGAGAGGCTGAGTGCTGCTAGCAAAATTCAGTACTGTAGAACCACTCCTCATGGATTTACAGGCTCTGAAATGAAATCGTCATGGAAAAAGTGCAGGTCTAACAGTAAAACAGAAACAGAGGTAGTAAATGGAGAGTATGAGGTGGTTCTAGCTAGAGACCCCCTTTTCCTGTACCAGTACCCATACAGTATTGAATCATGGAATGGTCACAAGAAAACTCAGGGGGTGCAATGAAAGCTGAATAGATTGGAATTTAAAATCCCTATTTTCACAATTTATGTGGAAGTCCAGTGTTGTGCAGTATGTGAATGGTGGAAACCCCTTGTTAACTTGAGGGTTGGACTAAACAATCTTTAAAAGTCCCTCCAACCCAAACCATTCTGTGATTCTTTGAGAATACAGCAATATCTACAGTGTGTCCAGGGCATTCCGGCCTAGGTCTTGCCCTTTTACAGAGATGATCTGGAAATAATCAAAGTTGGGGGTTTGGGTGTGGTTTTGAGGGGAGGTAGTGTTTGGGATAAGCTCCCACAGCACACAGAGAAACCATCCATCTCAAGGGATTTAATGGGGTGAGACTTTTTACCCATGTGGAACATCAGTGGGATTGTTGAGAAGGCACAGAGGTACAACTCAGCAGTGAATGTAGGAGGTGTGAGGGAGGCGAAAAGTACACTCCTTTCTAAGGGAATATCAGCCTTCTTATTACTTATTCCCAGTACTGACCTGTTAACAGTTGGATATTTCTTATAAAGGTAGTGGTCCTGGGCTGAGTATTTAGGAGGGGATTTAATTTATTAGGAGGAAAATCCTCCAGAGTCAAAAGCAGAATGATAGTCAGTGGGAAAATCATGTGCTGTACTGAGACCTACATTGCAATTCTTTGCCTCCCTTCCACTTTGTGCACCGAATTAGGATGACATAGGTACCTTGGGAATTATATAGCCTGAAATGCAGGATCTATAGAAGAACAGTATCTTGCCAAATGATGCATATCACTATAGATGCTGGTGTGCCTTTTGGTAACATGAAGTTTCAGCAGTCCAAGGCCAAATGCTTCTCCTCCAGGTGCATCAAGAATTTTCAGACGGTGGATGCCAAAACCTCTAGCATTAAGAACACACATGTGAAACATGGTATTTCCGTTCGAATCGTGGGTGCTCTTTAAGTGACCTTCTCAGTGGTAGATGGCCCCATATAGGGTCTGACTCAGAACTTGGTAGTCAATGGTTGGACTTCAGGGTTTTTTTCTGCCACACCATGTCTTTATTTTTCAGCAAATACAACAGCCGTCCTAAACATTAGACACTGGTACAATAGAAGGCGTGAAGTTGCAGTTTCTCTCAACCTAGGAAGAGTTGTCATGAGGGTAGAGGGACTCTGTATAGAAATATGGGATGTGTTTATGGTTTGTTCTGTACAATTGGCCTCTTAGAGATTAGTGCTTTTTAAAATAGTAACATGGTAAATTCCTCTTGCTGATGTTACTTGCATGGAATGGTGCTTGAGAGGAGCATGCTGAAAAGATAGTGGAACAACCATATTTTGTCAGTGTGCTTCATATTCTGTCTTGGAAGCTGTCAATAAGGTGTGCAGCTAAAGAGGGCCCTAAACACTGTGGTGCTGGTGTATGAAGGAAAATTCAGCAAAAGCTGTTATGAAATTCAGTTAACTAGAAATGTTTATGGAGGTAGTTTTTCTTTTGAATGGGAAGGTTTTCTTTATACTAAGTGTGAGAAATCAGTATGTTACTCAATATTATATTTTTTGCTTAAACTCAGATGGCCCTCTGAACGCTGACCCATTCCAGGCTCTGTGTGCTTTTGTTAGTGTCATCAAATGGGTAATTCCTACAGTCCCAATTCAGCTGCTAATTGCTAATCACCCCCAAATACCTGCCAGCAACAGAACTGGATGGTTATGAAAAGAAAAAAGAACCATTTTATAATGGGAAGCAAAGACTACCTCCTGCCTGCACTCACAGTACACACCATAACTTCCCCTGAAATTCATATAGAATAATGTCTGCAGATACACTGATCCAATTAGTAAGACAATAAGGATTGGAAGAAGGTATGGGTCTAAGTGGGTTTCCATAAGCTGCAACCAAGGTGCTTAAGAGCTAGAGAAAAGCTGTGTGTTAAGCAGTGGTCTTTTGTATAATCTGTTTGGGGTAGAAGGTCTGCATCTTGCTGTGGATCTGTGTTTGGGTCACTGGAGAGCTGGAGAGGCATGGAAGGCGTTTGCTTGAAGGAACACTGAGAGTCTTCAGCTCTGAGACTGCAGTAAAAAGGGAATCTGTGCTCATACAGTAGCCCTGTGCAAGCAAAGCAGAGCTGCAGTGTATTTTGTAAACTAATGAACTGAAGTAAGAAAATACCATAATAACATCATCAATTTCCAAATTAAACTAAGACAGGTCTGCAAGCTGAATTTTGCTCTTTGCCAGTGGGGTAGCACAGTTCAAAATCTTCCACCAAACCCCTTCCATCCTCTTACAAGCAAGACAGAAGTGGTTTCATCATTATAATGGAAAAATTAGATACCAAATGCCTAATATAAATTTAATAGCTGCTGTAAATTCTGATCTCATTTAATGATGTTTAGTTGGGATAGTAATTTCTGTATTGCACTGTACAGTTCTACTGAATTAATTTCAGTGTGACTGAGCATTAGGATTTTCTTCAGTTGTGAATGATGGAGGTTGAAGGCAGATGATCTTTAAGTGTCTTCCAACCCAAAGTATTCTATGATTCTATGATAATGGTAGTATTTTAGAAGTTGTACTGCAGAGCCTGCTTACAGAAGAATGCACTGGATTTGTATCTGGACTGCAGAGGGACATGATGCAGGAAGAAACGTGTCAGTGAAATAGAAGTAGGTGGAAATTTGTGCTGCTTAGCTTTGTTCCAAGTCAAAAGACATCCCTCCCACATGCCATTTTATATCCCTGCAAGCAAACAAAGATAAAAGTGCTTATTACACAGTTGGCAAAGCTGAGTTGTTCTGGATAGCTTTACTGCCAAGCATATTTTCTTCTGAGCTCTAATTGTCAGGATAAACAATGTGTAAATGCGGTTGTATTCCTTTACTGTGAGCAGTGAGAAGCTGCTGACCCTGAATGTGTCTTTTACGGCTATGCATCCTTTACTCTCAGCTGATACCATAACGAGAATGCATTCACATCAAGTAACTCCATTTCCTCCTAAATAAAATTTCATTCCTAGTAGTTTAGGGTGATTTTAAGTTATTCAGTGTCTGAAGAACATCATTTCATGAAATGCTGTGAAGAGAGTGCGTGACTTTTGTTCTTATAATTTCAATGGTTTTGTTGGTTTTAAATATGCCTTATGTTGAGAGACTTGATGTGTAAAGCTGATCATAACTATACAGGTGCTATACAGTGCTCCTTTTCTACCTGATAAAATCGGGCAGGTATTTAAAGATAGAAGTTACCTCTTTCCACATCATTTAACTAGCAAATACAGTGTTGTGATCACCCTCTGTGGCTGTTTCTGTACATTTTCTGTAGTTGCTCTTTCTGCTGGCAGTGCAAGTAACTCTTCAATACAGATCAAAATGGCATGGTCCTAGTAATCCTCAAACTACTGGTAAGAAATGATTACAGGCCAGGTGTTCCTGCTCTGCAGAAACAGAGCATCTGCAGAGATATGTGCAGAAGACTTTGAAATGCAATGTTCATCTTTTAGGAGGTGTTCCACTTGAAACGGTAGCTGTGGAAATACACTTGGTTCTTTAGAAAGCCTGTCCAGAGGGAAGCAGAAGCTAACAGTTGTCTGGCTAATGTTTAGTTAGTTTGTATACTTCTACCTCAACTTTATATGTGTGCTAACAGGTGAGAATTTATGAATTTATGTCCTTCGTGCAAGAATGGGCACTGCTTCTCCTGTGTCTGGTCCTGGATTTCCCTTTTTGAGTTGTAAGGAAATATCCCTTTTTGTCTTCATCTCAAAAATAGTGGTTGTAATACATAAGTGCTGTCTTTACAGATGAAAGTGCTGAGTGTTTACTGTACTTGGTATGGGTAAGATTTTCCCTTTACTTCAAATTCTTCCTCCCAACTGTTCTTAACTGTCAGAATCCTTCCACTTGAAGTCTGATGCTTGTTCTTATTTGTCTTCAAAACCGGTGAGAAAATCAGTCCAGCCATCCATTATTTTGATAAATGGCAAAACCTAATTTAAAGCAGATGGCTCCTA
>JAVHNF010011867.1:1039-12230 GCA_034783455.1 Micropsitta finschii | reverse complement strand
AGCAGAGAAGAAAGCTGTCAGGAGCTTCCATGTTTAACATGAAAAACATACTTCCTATGGAGGAAGTATGAAGGCAACCTATTAAACACAGATGAGGTAAGCGTAAGTAACACACAACACAAAAAATAAGACATGGGTGTTTTTTTCACTTCTTAGTGTGACAACTAGTTCATTTTTACTGTGCTAGGTAAGAGTGCCTTTTGATTCTTATCAGAAGGAAGGGATGTGTCCTCCTAGTATGGAGGACATGTATAAACCAAATCAAAAGAAGTACAGATATTAACCTCATGATGGACCATGTTATCAGTTTTAGGAGCTGATGATACGAGTAGTACATGAATTAGTAATTCTGCAACACACGTTACTGGTATATGTGGTCTGCATGTATGCTTAGGTGAATAATTCATAATGTGTATTATGAAAGAATTAAAATTTCTACAGGCACCTTCCAGAAGAAGAAATACTACATAATACTTGCCCTGACTAGCTTATGCTATTCTTAAATGTGGCCCAGCCTATATGCACCAACATGTGCATGCTTGGTAACGGATAGCATCGCTAATAATACAGTTACTTCCCTAGCATTATATCATGGCACAAGGAATTAAATTCTCTGACTGTATTTACCTTATACGTAAGTCATTGCAATGGTGCGAGATCAGGCACAGACACATCCAGAACTGCATAAAGACAATCCATGAGGTACTGAATGAAGTTTGTCTGCAGCACAGATATGCAGTCTTTCCCTGTATGGTGCCCATGGTCTGAATGCCCAGAGATAGGTGGCTGAGGGCAGAGACAGCCTGTGTGTGATGCTACTTTCTCAGCTGGGCAAAACTATGATTACTGGCCAGAGTGGTGACTTTACTACAGCAGTGAGTGCTGACATGCTAAAAACAATTGGTTTGAAATGTATGCTTTACTACATGTTTATATAAATGCACAGTCCTAATGATGAGGAGGAAGTAATAGAGCTCTGACTCCTAAATACTCATTGACTGTGTTCCCTGAGAATTTGAAAAGATTAAAACCAAGAATGTGTAAAGAGAATTCTACTGTGGTTTCTACAATGCATGTTTTCTGCTAATAACACCTGGGAGGCAGTGTGAAGTAACAGCTGAGGTGCTTAAGGGCACCTCTAGTGCCATCTACCTCCTGTGCACATCTGTGGATTTGGGCATGCATCCAAAAGGAGGCTGAGAAGAAAATCAGGCAATGATGAGACCATTGCAACAGGAGGAGGAGATAGTCCTCTGCTGCTGAATCTAAGTTTCTGGGTGTAACCTGGGCATTCCAAGGTTCAGGATATTTGCCAAGTGTTTGAGTAAGAGCAGACTTCAGAACATCAGTTTGATGCAAGTGAGCTGACATCGCTCCTTGTGCTACCAGGAGGAAATGCTGCACCTGGGATGCCTCTTGTTCCCCTTGAAACAAGGAGCCAAGAAATAGACTGATTCTGCAAGCCTCAATAAGTAGAAATATCGCTTACCTCATGCCCCATCTCTGCTGGGTGGTGATGTGTGTGGAACCTCAGTGTCCAGGTTTAGTACAAGTGGATCTGGCAAGTCTAAATGGCAGTTTTGTAGGGAATTTACTCGTAGATGCCACTGCTGAATAGAAAGCTGATGCTGTAATAGAGAATACAATGCTGGAAGTCCCAAGGTGATGAAAGATTAATGAGTAAGGGTTAGGCTTGCAACAGCTGTTTCTTTCTTTCCTGCACATAGACAGTAATGTTATGCAAAGATAAACATATTATCCAAATATTAACTCATTTTTAAACACAACAAAAATCAGCATGTGACAGGTTCCTATATCTAAAACAGAATAATGCAGGTTGCCAGTTCTGAGCTGAGCACAACTGAGCTGCTACTGGGATTTCAAAAGAAGATTATTCTGTATAGCTCCATCAGTTTGTGTTAGGATTTAATAATGAAACAAAGACTTGTTTTCCATGCAGAAAAGTTTATCTAGAAACCAGATCTCGAGCAATTAATGCAGATACTACAGCCGCAAGACCTAAGGTGATTTACCCAATTTGAGGCTTGCAAAGTAAACACTGCATATTTTCTGCTGTCAGTCTTTCACAGTTCATACTTCAGCATAATGATCTGTCTGTAGTCGGACAATATTTTTTGGGAATGTTCAATCTGGAAATTAATTTGCTTCATCTGTAGTGATGTCTTCTTTGTGTTTGTTTCCTGCAAATGTTCCAGCTGTCAAGTTTTGCTGGCACAAATATGTAAAGACACCAATTTTTTAAACTACGTGGACAATTATTTGTGCTGGAAGTGCTTGTGCTCTCTTTCATTTGGGAAATAAAAAAAAATGTGTAAATACTCTCAATTAATTGATAGAGCTTGGAAAGAAAATATTGAACTGTCTGTGCTTGCACTTCCAGAGTTGAAACAGAGATTTGCCCTCAACTCAACTGGATATTTTCAAATGAATTTTAGAATGCTTGGGGGAGGAAGATGAATTATTCTGGTTAATTCCTTATAGTGAACAAATAATTCAATGGTTTGGTAAGTAATCCAATCTGTTACATTCTAGTTATTTGCTTCTTCCATTTGGCTTTTGTTTTGTTTTGGTTTTTTAAAGCAACATGGTCTTTGTATAAAATCAATGGCTTTCATTATCTGGTCCCTTTATTTTTTACTGTGAGATAGTAGATATTGAAGGCGAATGCACAATTATTGTTCTATTCCTTCACCTTGCCACACGGAAGGAATCTTCCGTACATTGCTCTTTATGAGACAGAGACAAAAAAGACCAACTGGGAAGCGAGGCCCCAGAGCAGTGCAGCTCAGCAGACAGCAGATTGCTAATGACACCTGTATTTCAGTTTACAGTAGTGACTGCTAACAACACACACAGTGAGCTCTGCTTGGGTTTTTTTTTTCAGCCCCCCCTATTCTTTCCCCCACTCCCACATGCTTAATTAGAAAATCTGATGCAGCCAGAGACGTTATCTGCCATACCGTGTGTGTTAGTGAGGAATGCGTTCTTTGATGTTGCTGATAAGCTTTTCTGTGTTGTGGGTAGTTAATTGGTAGTGGAAAGGAAATGTCTGGACTAGTGTAAAAGGAAGCTTCCTAACTGTCTCTCATGCAGCTGGTCTCACTGGTTGATGAGCCAAGGTGTGGTATTGATGTAGCAGTGGTGAGGAGGTCCTGCCAATATTGCCCACCCCCCAGCAGAACTGTGTGGAGCACCTGCACCTTTGGAACCAGTTCTGAATTCTTCTTGTCTTTCATCTTTGTAAGGGAACAAAAACAGGAATAAAACACAGTTCTTCCCAAAACCTGGAGGGCCGAATTTCCTGCTGGTATAAATCAGGATCTGCATGTGCACTGTAATCTGTCCTCCAGTCATGCTAGTCCATCAGCCCTGAGAGAGCATGAAATGTGTATGGTAAAGCATTTGTAAAGCAGTGAACTAGCCAGTGAGTTAGATCCTTGCAATACTCAAAATAAGAACCTCAGTTTTATTTGAGATTTGTTTTCTGCATCTTGCAAGCTTTATTTTGTCTTTGCTGAGTAAAAAACTTAGCTACTAAATTCTAGCTCTCCATTTACAATCTTATGAACTGTAGTAAAATCTTTATTCTTCTATGTTAACTAGACAGTGGAAGGATCATGATCTTTCTCTTGCATATTTGGAGATTTTGCTTTTGATTTGTTCAGAAGAATTGGATCATCTGGCTTTTTCTTAGATTTCTGTCATTTTGCTATTATTGCTCACAAGACAACTTAATCCAGTGATAGATTACTGTCACTATGAAAGGTTCTTCTGTTCCTAATGAACTTAAAAATATTTGTCCTCATTCTTTGGCTGTGTAGGCTATTGGTTTGCATGTCTTTTTGTTTGTGTTCTCTATTTTCTACGATGTCTAGTTTGTGTTTTATAATTTTCACTTTTCTCTTTCTGCCATTTGTTATATACATTTGAAAATCTACAGATGCTTTCACTTCCATTGTAAGCCTGGCTGTATTTCTTTAACCAGGGTGACTTTTTTTTTTTCTAATTTTATTTGGTTTTAATCATTACACTGTGGGTTTTGGGATACCTATTATTAAGCTCTTGCCTATCATTGACGTCTTTCCACTTTTTCTTTCCTGCTGTCTGAATTTGGCCCCAATTGTATTCACCTTTTTGAAACTGACCCTTGAAGTGCACCAGGTGGAAACTTGCTTGAGCTATGTGCTGTGCGAATGTAACAGATGTAATGGAGCAATGCTCACTTGTACGTAAGCAGCACCAGCTTTTAATTCTGCTTCTATTTCTCCTTATCTGTGAAAATGAGAAGTAGTATAAGATGAAGGTCCTCAGTGAAACACAGCCTCTTTCTTGCCCTCCCTTACTTTCACTATTTTACTCTGCTTGACTTTTGGTTTCTTTTCTACCAACCTACCACAATGTGGAATTGACAGAATCAGATAATAATTGATACTTCTGTTGCTTGGGAGTTCCACAGTGGCTTGGGTTAGCTGAAGGACTCTAGCAGAGCTGTCAGGCTCAGTATTGATCCTCCTTGCAGTCTACTTTGTGTTGGTACCACATGTGGTATGCATGCAACTCCTTTATCAGTTACCCTGGTGTGGTGAATGGAGTCCAGCTATTTAAAAGAGATCCAGAGCGGCTCAGCACAGATTTTCTTTGTTAAACAATTAGCTGAGCACTGAGACATTAACCAGATGTGCTACCCTTTGGGTCAGTTTTTGCAGTCTGGTTCACAAATGTGTGGTAGGAGAGGAGATTCAACCTGTTTTCCTTTCTCATAGAATGGCAAGGGAAAACTGTGATACTGAGAATGCCAATGAGGAGAGAGAACCAGATGGTTAGCTATTCTTGGTCATGCGCCTTTCACAGTGTTGTGCTGTCCTCCTTGCTTTGTTCCCATCTGTATTTGCAGCACTACATTCCATGCTGAAAGGGATGATGAAGCATCTAGAAAGTATGGGAACACAACAGAAGATAAAAACTTGGTTTTGTCCAAAGTACCAGATTTGGAATTAAGGCTGAAGAGGGTTTAACTTCAGTGGAATCTGGGAAGTTGTAATATCTAGGTGAGTTAGTGAAGTGTGAAGCAAGGTTGCCTTTACCACTGGCAGTAAGGCCCACCAAGAGAGGTCAACAAACTCTCAGGTTCTGCTAAAGGGTGATGGAATATATGAGAAAAGGGTTCATCCAAATTCATTTTCTGAAAAGACAGGCTGAGGAAAAGCTTTGCAGGGAAGGTTTTGGAAAGGACAAAGGAGAAGGTAACTTAGGAAGCATCTTATTCTTTCCAATTCATCTGCCTGGTCTCTAGTTCAGGCAGAGGGATGCCACAGTACTGATGAGCATGAATGTCTGGTTCCACTTTCACTCCTTGGTCTCTATGAAATAGCAAACTAGGCAGCTCTGCTTGCAAGCTGCAAGGGAAACACGCAGCAGCCTCATTTGTGTTCAACCCCAAACTTCCCCATCATGACAGAGTCATAGATCAGTGACTGTACACATAGTGTAGGCCACATCATCTGCAGGGATATGGTATGTGTATAGGATGACTTTTAATAGTTTGTTCAAGGCACAACTTTTCATAGAATCATAGAAACATTTTCGATTTGAAATACAAATTGCTAAGTTGTGCATTGCACAAATTCTTAATAATTTGTATTTCAGATTGCTAAGTGTATACAGCTAGTATCATGCATACACCATATATTGGTAACTCTTGTTGGTGTTTGAAAAAATCATAACCCTCTTATAGCTTTTGCAGTCACTTAGGAGGACATTTGAAGGCTGGAATGGTGTGACAGTCCCTGCCAGGGCTGATAGTATATGAGGAGGATTTCTGTATCTTCTCTTCTTTCTTTGCTGCTGCTACTGACTCATGCACTCTTTTTTGCTATCTGTTTATGCTCATTTATATGCACTTACTCAGCTGACTGGTTAAGTTCCACCACCCACTTACAACTGCAATGAATAATGTTTTAGGCCTGGTGTCTCACAAGTGCAGGCCCCTCACACATCAATGTCAATACTGGAATTGCTTTTACTGATAGCAGCCACGTGGCAGGTATACAAAGAGCAGCCTGCAGAAAGAGCAGCATGAAGAGCATCATTCATCAGGCTTGCTTACAAGAAGTCATTTTGTCTGTTAGCATGAAAATGTTGTGGTCCCCTTCCTCCTCCTTTCTCTTCCTTCCACTGCCTGTGATCACAATGTGCTTTTCTCTGTCTTGATTTTTCACTTCATGGTTACAAGTCAGGGCTCCAGATGGAGCTAGGTTGTGTCTTGCTGTTGCATAGAACCTTTGGAAGAGGTTCAAGGAGTCTTTTGTGCTTTTTGAGGAAGCATCATTACTGCCACATGCACCAAACCAGACTGTCATTTCCAGTCAAAGATACTTGTCTGCAAGACTGCAACCCAGCTGCTCAGCTTAAGCCATTGCTTAAATTTAAGCACGTGCTTAATTTTGCCTGAGCATGAACCGCACAAGGCCCTCACAGTGTCAGACAGCAACAGATTCATAGACCCGTCCCTGCAATGCTGCTCATTGGAGGATGAAGTCTGCTCCTTAAAAGAACAGGGTAGCAGTAGCTTTGCTTTGGTAGTTTTTTTTCTAAAGTGTACCATTCATCTGTCTCCAAAGAAGGAGCCTTTCCCACATGTGCTCCTGTGCTCAGGGACTTGATGGGTATGTGATTGATTGGACTCAGGCTGCACTTATTTAATTTTGTATGACTTCAAGTTTCTTCTGTGTACTGATGATTTATTTGGACTTTTGTTTCATTTTATTTTAACGAAGTGCCTCTGCTTGCTTGGGATAATCACCACAATGAATCCAGGAAGCTCTCCTGACCTTAAAAAGGGTAACTGAACATAGGCATTAGATTTAAAAGGGGGGTTGTGGTGATTGTTCTTAATTGAATCTGAAAGACAAAAAAGACTTTAAAGATCTCAGTTGGCACATGAAAGAATGCCCTCTTCTTGTTCTAGGTTGTATTGTCTCATTAAAATACCCCCTTTCCTGTAATCACTATTTCACAGTTCAGCCATCTCCAGATACTGTGAAACAGCTGTGCAAAGGTCAAGTACAAGAGGGCAATGGGAAAAGAAAATGACACCACAGCTCCCAGGGTTTCCAACCACCCTGTTAACAAATTTACTGACACAGGGCATAATTTTTACTGACGCTGCCCATTTTTTACTGACACTGACTCTTAAGACTCCATAGGGAGCAGATGCTGACATCTCTCTTGACTTTGAAAAGCTCATTGCTGAAACAAAATGGGTTTATGCAAAGATTTACATACAGTGTCTAAACATTAAGCAGGGGATCAATAGTTGTTCAAGTCTGAGTAATGATCCCACATGGCAAAGCTACATTTTAATTAATAAGAATGCATCCATACTTCATCTTTGTACTTTTTCTTCCCCTGTCTTAGAGGGTACCAGTGCATCCGGGACTCATTCAAGCACATACTTATTTCTTATCATGTACCAGCCTGAAACTCCTTGGGCTCTGTTTCTGCCTTGAGACCTGTGCAGACAGACCTAACACCTTTATGACTTTTAGTGAGTCCAGTGGAGCTTGGTGCAGGGATCTGTACATCCTTGCAGATCTGACTGTGAGATCAACCCCTTGGTTAAGAGGTAAGGGTGGAGGGTAGATCTCAAAGAGCTTGTCACGTCCTGGATAGTTTTCATTTAAGATAGACCTCATGGTTCAGAAATATGTTGTCTATTTTAGCATCGTGCTTAGCTTTAGAGTCTCCTTGGTCTCTTCAGTTGTTTACTGTTGACTTTTCAGCCCTACATAAACATGGGTTTGTGTGGTTCCTCTCTTAAACTTGACCGTTAAACTGTGCTCTGTGTGGTGCACTTGCAGTTTTTTCCCCTTTTGCTTGGTTGTGTTCCCTCTCAGTTGTTGACTGTGACTGGAAAATAGGCGTACAAAGCATTTTGCATTCTCTGAATGTACCACACAGTAATTCTGCTGTCTGAAAACTCTGTAATGTCAATAATTGATGCACTTGAGAAGTGGTAATTAAATTAGTTAATTATGCTGGTAAAATTACATGCAATTATGTGACTGCAGGGTATGTTTAGTAAATTAGGCTTTCCCATACTCACTACATATTGTGGTGCCAATTTTGTTCCTTGATGATTAGGTAGCTTTTGATACTTCTTAATTGATTTAATACCTGGATCTTCATTAGCCCTCGATTGCTATGCAATGTATGTCTGACATTTTTCTCTCTGATATTTCACAGAGTATCGTTCATCAAAAAAAATCAATCTATACATATATATGTATTCCTGTCAGATGTTAAAGCGTCAAGACTTCAGGGAAAATGCTCTCTTCTACAAGTGTCTTGTGGTGACTTGCCCACTAGCGCGAGATGCCAATCAACTAACTGTCCCTGGGAACCCTCTAATATGGAATGACTGATTTCATTTATGTTTCTCTTGAAAGATCCAAATAAATAGGTGTCTTAGGGAAGATTGGCACGGTGACAGCTGTTTTAATGATACCTGTTATCTTTGCAGAGAGCAGCGAAAGATTATTAAAAGGTAACAGTAACTCAAATAGAAGTTTCAGGGGGTCAGGTTTGATGGCGTCTGGTGCATGGGTGGGGTTTGCTGTTCTTCATTCGTGCTTGCTCAGTATTGTATGTGTCAGAATCACCTCCCAGCAGATGGTTACTTTCATGCTGGCTGTGTTTACTATCACAAATCTTTCACAGATCTCTGTCTCCACACCCCATATTTCCCCTCACCAGCACATACTCTTGTGTTGTCAAAAATGATGCTTCTGAGTATGATCCCTGTTTAGTGATGTTAGTGACAAACTGTACCAAAAGATAAAAGCCAGATCATGTAGACTGAGCTATGGTCTTTTATTTCTGTTCATAGGGCAGAATCTCTGTGGGAGACAGGAAATGGAAGGGTGAAGCAATTGTTTGTTCTTTGGTTTTTGAGTCATGAAGCATATAACATTGTTTCTACCTGAGCCTAGTCCAGCAATTTGCCAATAACAAAAGCAGTGGGATCTGAATGATAGAGCAGATAAGTAACTGGACTGAAGCGACCTGAGAAGAAAACATCCTGCTACTGTGATAACTTTAGAAAAGGATGGATGACTGCACCCTGTTGATGTAATGGTTTTGGGAACTAGATTCAAACATAGACAGGTAGGACCCTTGGATTGACGGTCAACCATTTTGAGAGGTGTACACCTTTTTTTGCACCTATTCTTCTGCAGTACCATTGACCAGGCTGCTGGGTATGTGGAGCTGAGTCTTATGATTTTGATTTAATACTAACCCAGGGAAAGTCAGTCCATGCTGCTTCTGTTTGCTTTGTTGAGGCCTTTACTGTCTTTTCCATTTTCCTGCTTCTTCTCAATAATGTTTAATACATAAATAACCACCACCACCCCCAGCCCCTAGTTTTGGCCAACTCTCATATGGCAAGTGTGTAGTTTAGGCTTAAAACTTTACAGGAGATAATTTCTAGTATTTCCAAAGTGCTCGGTAATGTTAGAGCTAGCAAGCTGGATAGCTTCTGAAACCCTGCATATCATGGCTCTCCAGACTACATGGTCTTAGGACCAATGCTCTGTAGTTTGTGAGCACAGGGAAGCTTCTGATAAGAGGGAGTCTGTGTTTCTCCAGGGTTCTAAATTAGTGCTTATAGAGAAGTTCCTGCCTTTATAAATACAACAATATTGTAGATTCTTGAGCTGGTTCTGTAATTTTCAAGTTCACAGTAAAATTGAAGTTAACCAGGTGCTACTGCATGTGAAGGGTTTCATATATACTTGCTTCAGCATCAAGAACTGTGGTTATATTTAAGATTCTGATAGGTGTTTTGAAAAACTATGGTTTTGTTCTATGAGAAGAGCTGCTCTTAAAATATGAAGGAGTAGAGCCAATTAGAAGGAAAACAGTGGAGAAATGTGCAGATTTAGATGGGAAAGCTCTCCTAAGGATATTAGCAGAATGTATATATAGAAAGATAGGACCTCCTGCAGGCATATAATGGTCTTACTAGTGAGTCTGTTAAAATACCACCTGCTTTGCCTGGAAATCTCTGATATTCAGCAGCTTTGTTCAGATTTCCATATTTGGGAAGGTGCTTGAATATTGAAAATGAAGGAGAGATCAAAAATAAAATAACTGTAGGAGAGCTGGGGATGTGCAGAAGTTTCTTGCTTTTTTTTCTTTAGTGGGGACAATTTTTGGCTCTTGCAGTCTTCTGAAAGCAGTGCATTCAAAACAACCTATCTTTATTTGGCACATTTGTGCAAGTGAAGCTGGCGTGCTACCTTGTTAGCTGGCGTAATGCCATCCCAACAGATGGACAGGAGTATAGACAGCCAGGAGACCATGTACAAGCATCAGTATGTGTGTTGAGGGCAAGATCCCCTAGCCAGAAGTGTTGAGATGCTTGTCTGTCCTGTGTTTCTACACTTGTGGCTAAGATGATGTTCCAGCCCTGAATGGAATTAGCTGCACCGATATAAGATAATCCTTTACCTCCAAGGCAGGAGTTGCTCTTTTCACACAGAATCTGGGTTACTATTCTACTAGCTATTTCTGTGGAAATTCTGGTGACTCCTGGCAAACACTAATGCTTTCTACTTAGTAAATAGTTTTAAATGTGATGAGGCCAGCTATTAAAGTCCTTTGTGCAATAGGTCATACTCAAACAGCCTCAGAAAACAGAGCTCCATCAATGGTGACAAAATCAGAGGTGTAAATGACTGAGTTTGATTCTGCCAAATTCATTGAGCCCAGATTTCTGCTCAGCTTGAAAAGTGGGCAGAGCTTGTCTGTAGATTGCTACAGGAATTCATTGTTAGACTTCTCTGGACATCTTTCATGCTGTTTGTCTTTGCCTGAAGCAACACCATTTCCCCAGTAGGACACACAAAACCACATCTGTTAACATTAGGTGCTTTTGTAATTCAGGTATTTACTTGATTGCATTTATGGAATCAAAGATTCATCTAATGTATAGTCTAAGGGGTTGTCCTGGGTTCAGCAGTAGCAGTCATTTTTGTTTCTTCTTAGTAGCTGGTACAGCACTATGGTTTTGACTTTCGGCCTGGGAATGGTACTGATAACAGCGATGTTTATAGTTACTGCTCAGAATATTTAGTCTGACCAAGGACTTTGTGGGCCTCATGCTCTG
>JAVHNF010011856.1:15917-26407 GCA_034783455.1 Micropsitta finschii | reverse complement strand
CTCCATCCCTATCCCTCTCTCCATCCCTATCCCTCTCTCCATCCCCAGCCCTCTTGTGTAGCCATAGGCAAGCTGGAGCAAATTAAACCCAGGCAAAGGCGGGTACAGCTCCTATAGCAAGCAGGGAGAATTGTGCCCATTGCAGGAGCTCTGCATTTGGCCCATTGCCTGCATGCTCCTAGAATAACAGACATATGGAACATGTTGCCAAGTTAGGCCCTTAAATCAAGCTTTTATAAATGAGTTCAGGAGGAGAGGAGACATATTTTATTTCTGCAGAGAGAGAGGGGGATTGAAGGAGGTGGTGTTCAGCTAACCCCAAAGGGGGAAAGTTTATTAGGCCAAGTGCCTTTTCCTTCCCTGTAATGCCTTCGGTTCACAACTAAGAATTCACTTTGCAAAAAGATAACAAAATACCAGCCTTGTTTCCAAGTACACGTTAACACTTTCATTTCAGGTGATCAAATTCTGGTAGGGATCCATGCTGTATCCCAGCTGTTAGACCAGCTAAGCAAGAGTCTGCAGTACTGCCTGTGCTGGAGGAAGGAGGAGAGCTCCATTTTTAGGCTGGAGAGCACATATTCCACGCGGACCTCTTTTGCAACAGAGTAGGGGTCCAAGAATCCACTTAAGGCAAAAGAATGCTGCCATGCTAAACCCTTGGCTGTAAGCCTCAGTCAATTGCCAGCATCAACAATTGCTTTTCCCATGAAAAAGGACATTTTCTGCTCTGGCAATGTGAACATTGCTTGCTTTTAAATCAAGGCAGACTGGGCTGATACAGGGCATGACTTTGCAGTGCCAGCCTATGCTGCGTTAAAGCATTTGCAAACTCTCTCCTCCATTCTGTTTGCTTCTGAGCCCTGAAGGGTCTTCTCTGTTTTCTTTTTCCCTGTTTTCTCCTTCCTTCAGTGGGTGTAGACTTCTGTAGTATCAGCCTGTAACATTGTGAGTCGCTCAGATGCCATCCATCTTCTTCTGCTTGATCTTGTCTTGCTAAAAATGAGCTTTGGTGGAAAGGAGAATTTCAAACCAGTCAGTCAGTTTAGAAGGCTTTGCAGCCCACAGCCATACCTATGTGTCCTGTGGCCTTTCATAAAGTGACAGTAAATGAAAGGGAGACAAGGTGGCTTACAGCAGGAATTAGGTAGATTGCTTGGCTTTTTCTTTTAAGCGAAAAAAAGCAGGAGAGAATCTAATTTGTGTGCATTAGGATCTTGTAGAGCTCTCAGAAACATAGAATAGAGAACTACATACTTAATGTCAGTGTTCCCAAGTAGAACTAGTGAAGTCCTATGTGCTTAATCAATCTCTAAAGGACTATTTGAGGCAGTCACAGTGTTGTGTCTCTCCTCTTCACTGTCATACTTAGTAAGCAGAAGTTCACTGTTCTCACAGAACCAGCTCTATCCTCATACAAACAGGAAGTTTACTACCTGACTTTCTTTGCTGTTCTGTCAGAAATTAAACACAAAACACAGAATGAAATGTAATTCATTCAGGATCTACAAATATTCTATCAAAATGACTAGGGTGTGTAAGTTGGAATTCACAAGTCTTGAATGGAGGATGCTCAAAATGAACATTTCATAAGTACTGTGTTGGCCGAGGTATGTTCACATCTGTTCTTTGGGGAACAAACCATGTGTTAACCCTAAGTGGTTTCAGGAATGGACAAAACTATGTTTTTCAGGCAGCTTATGCATGACCAAGAATGCAGTTAACTCTGTTCCTAATAACTTCTACAGACTTCTCCTTTCTTTATTTACAAAAGGAGATCCTGCATGGTGAAGACAGGTTGACGATAAGAATCGGTCTGTACTGGGTTGTTGGCAGAGACATCTGAAGCCACATTGAACTATTTACCCCATTTAGTAGTTTAGCAACTGAGAGGTATTTTTTGAATACAGTAAACAGCGGCGGTTTTCAGTTCTGCTAACAGCGTTATCAAGTTTTCCCCATAGCAATCTCCATACTCTAATGAGATAAATCTCACCCCTGTCCCTATGCCAGGTGGATAATCATTACTGCATCCACTGTGTAGGTGGCCATGTGTGCACAGGTCTAAAGACTTCCTAGAGATAAAGAGCAAGTCAGAAGCAAAGAATGAGTATCGGTTTCCAGACTGTGCTCCTCTTTTCTAGCTGCTAGAACTGAAGGACTCTTTTATATAGGGTTTAAAACTCAAATCCACCTAAAAACTGGCAAAGGTCATCTTTGTCATTATCAGAGCTGCTGAATCAATATTTTTTCTTCAGTAACTGATTTGATTTAATGATCTCTTCCTATTTCTTAGCTGGTCCTGACAATTGCTAGTGTGTTCCTTATTTACAAATACTTTCCCAGTGATTTAGGGCAATGAATCCTGAGCTGCATGCAGAATACCTGCTCTGATGAGTACCTTTTAGTGCCTTGTGTTTGGATATGGTTGTCTAACTCATGCAGTACTTACTCTGCACCCTGACTGGATGACAGAACGAGTTTAAACAGAGGATAACTAATATCAAGTTTACCGCAAACAGAAGAGAGTGTTGATTCTCCTTATTTGCATGTGAATGTGTATACTCATGAAAAAACAGCTATTCCTTCTGTGTTAGGGCTGTTCAGTTTTCTGCTTCATAGCACTCTTCTCAGCCTACTGTACTTTTTCTCTTAAATATAAAAAAAGAGGGAGTAGGAGGAATAAACTCAGGCTGTTGATATATACAGGGTATGACCCTCATGAAGAAAACAGCCTACTGCAGTTACCTAGTTTTAGACAGTCCCTTGAATGAACACTCCCCAGTTACGGCTGAACAGAGGTTGTATATTTCAGTTACCTCCATCTGAGAATAAAAATACCCTTAGCAGTGCATTTTTGTGCTGTTGTTTAGGGAGGTTATCAAACATATCAAACATGCTTGACCACTTTCTTCTCTGGCCACAGAGCTATTTATTTTGGCAGTCGTGAAGATCCTTGGTTAGTATTGACTTTGGTGCTGATTGAGGCTAGCTGAGACTATTGTCTCCCTCAGCATTTTATTCTTCATTAATGCTTTGAGTGAATGTTGAAACCAATAATAAGTTTGGACTTAAAACTGAGCCTGTTCTCTATTACTGCAGGAGTCTTCTGTTAGTCTATAGCTGGGTTCTCTGTGTTCTGAGGAGGAATAGAGTAACACCAGCGCTTGGAGAAACCAGTACCTCTCTTCAGAATGTCCCAGTGAGACTATCCATCAGTCAAGAATCTGTCTGAAGAACTTACAGAAATGATTCTTATTTTATTCATATTTATGTATGTTATGCTCTTTTATAAAAAGTTCTCAAACAGTGTATAAATTACATATAATCCCTACTGCTAAAGCTTTTCTCTACTGCTGAATTCCTGCATGCGGGAATCAGTCCTTTCATTTGTACAATTAACAAGCAGTAAGCTGAACCCCAACCTGGAGATACAGATTTTTAGATAACAAGGATTGGAAGTATTTCATACTAATTAAATAGGAGAAGTAGCATATGGAATCTAGAGTAAGAGCACATGGGGGAAAGACATCCTGCGTTAAGTGGTGTGTATACTTACATTGCAGGCACTAGGCTTGTAACACATAGTCTGAGTGACAGACTGTACACATCCTCAGCTGGTGACTGATAATGCAACTGAGAACATTTTAAATGAATAAAAGTGCATGTAGTTGCTTTTGGCCTCCCTTTGAAGTGCTTTTAGAGCAACTCAGAGCTGAAAAGCCACTCCCTGCAGCTGCAGTGGGGACATGAAGAAAGCAGCTGCAAGGGTTTGTTTTCATATTTCATACTCATGTGCCTTGCAAACAGGAATGCTGGAAGAGAGCTGGTGTGGGATCACGCACCTCTGGAGTATGGACCCAGCCTGCAGTGCTTGCCCAGGCAAAAGTCCCATTGATGGACTTCAGGCAGCATTTCCATTTTTCTGGGGAGCTGCAGCTTTGCTTTCAAAGGGAAGACTGGCTTTTGAGCACAAGTAGAGAGCAGTAGCTTGCCAGCTGTGAGATGGGCTGTGAACCTGTTTGTGTGAGCACTTGCTGCAGTCTGTGTGATGGGAATGAGGTATTTCAATAAATCTGGGACTAAGCAACACAGTTTACTCGGGATGGCTGTTTACATGGGATTCATGCTCTCCCCAGGGGCCTGTCTCAGTGTTAGCCGAATGCAGTGGGTGCCTAATCCCTGACCACTTTTTCTTGCTCAGTTTGCCTTCAGGAAATCCTTTCTGAAAGTTCCAGGTCAGGCAAAGTTTTCTTCTGAGCACAGCTTGGTCCTGGTTTAAAAGAGCTAAGACTAAGCAGCTTGCTGTCTCAGAACAGGTATCTTTCTCTGCCGTCCTGTTAACAACCTAGTGGACAATTTGAATTAAATGTGGTAGAAAGAGATCTTGAAGTTACATTATTTCAACATGCCTTGTAAGAAGAAGGCAGCAAGGTATTGGAGAGAGACCCTATTAGTGTCTCCACTGGGGAAAGGGCTGTGGTTTGAGCTCATGCTGTATTAAATCCCAGTGATTTAATGATGAAAGAGCCTTTAGTAATGTCCCAAACTGGAAGAAGCATACCCCTTTCTAAAAATGAGGGAACCTGACCATGAGGAAGAAACCCATAGAAGAGCAGAATTCATACATTGCTTACAGATTTTTAATTTGTGGATTAAAGTAGCTGATGCCAATAGCAGCACTGGTCCATGAGTGAAATCCACGTATGGACATCTGTGACTTAAGAATTTAAAACTGTTGAATCTAGGCTTCCTGGAACGGACCCATTTGTAAATAATGGTTTCACTGGTGGCAGCAGGTTTCAGGTGAGGAGTAATTCTGCAAGAGCTCAGTGCTCAATGGTTAGCTCTCAGAAATTCCCACACTCGTTGCTCAGCTCCAGGTGGGATGAATAAATGGGAAGGTGGACTTCCCCTACCAGGCTCTGTTAAAGCTGGGGAGCAGTTTTCTTCATAGTTCTCCCTTCACTCAGCTTATGCTAAGAACGTTTTCTTTCCTGTTCTCCAGCTCACCTAATTAATTTTTACCTGAACCTTATCCAAACTATCTGAACTTCTGCCTTCACAACTGCTCAGAAAACCTCAGACTTTCTAATGAAATTTCCTTTTCCTTCTGTGTCTGCCTGGGCCAGTAACACCTCGAGAACAGCCTTTCCTAAGTGTGTCTGTAGTTCTGCTTCCTGGTGATTAGTGTGCGAATTCATTAAATAAAGATAACGATCCAAAAAGAAGTTACTCAGGTATTTGTAAATCCACATGAAGCTCTTTCTAGTCCAAATCTTGACTTTGGAGTTTAGAATTGTGAAATGATACAAATGCAGAGCGCAGGAAGCTTACTCACTCGTAACAGAGCAGCCCTTTGAAAACAAGGCTGCTGACACCAGATTCCTTCCAAGCTTTCGCACTGATTATGTGAAAAGGGAACCAGAGACCTGATTGCCCCCGTGGTACATGGGGGTAAGGCTTAGAGTGATATAGTGAAGGATTTCACTGACCTTATTGGCAATCCTCTTGATTTATATATAAACATAAAAAATAAGAAGAGCCAACAGTTTGTGGCAACATTTTACTTGGAGAAGATAGACATTCCAGCTAATGTATGGGAATTACAGGTCGGGGAATGTTAGACTAGCGTTTTAGAAAAGCCACAGCTATTTGGTTTGTGATTGCACAACAAATCTGTGCAAGTTTTCTAAGCAACCAGTTGTAGCTACATCAAGTTATGCAGAAAGGAAAATAAAGCCCATTTCCTCCACAGCAAAATAAATACATGCAGCAATGAGAATGATAACTGAAGTTCTAAACTGGATATGAACTGATGTAATGACCCATACTGACCCACATAATGAATTGCATAACAGGAAATAAAATAGTAACAGAAACTCTTTTGGAAGAGTTGGGCTTTTGCCTTTATTCTTTATGTCTCGGTGGCCATCAGATATCATCTTTAATAATGAATTATTGCTGGATTTGAACAAGACAGTGTCATTTTACCAGGTATATTTTCTCTTTAAAACCCTCTAATCATGAACAAGTTCGTTTGAAATTCTATTTCATTTGTTAGCTTTTGACTCTCAGCCCACTTCTTTCTAAAATTGAGCCCTAAATTTTACTGTTGTTTTGCTTGGGGTTTGATTAGTTTTGGAGGTGAGAGGGGAGATCCCACTTGTTGCCAGGTTTGGATTTAGGCTCTCTGCCTTATTGTTGGGTTGTGGGTCATTCACAACACAGTCAACCTGTCTGCCGTGAGTTGGATCCTCTGCCTTTCCACTGCTCATCTGAAACCTTTTGGCAGACTTCGTGAAAGAGCTTCCCGTTTGTTGCAGAAAGCCTGTGAAAGCTGCAGAGAGATGGCAGCTGATTCTGCACCGTAACTCCCTACCACTGCAGACACCAAAGGGGAGAAAAGTGGGATGCTACAAAAGAAACAAACGTTTGAAATTGGATTCATACTGTTAGGATTAATGATAGGACGTAGAGGAATACTGGAGCTGCGTTCCTAAGCCAACACATTGGAATGATAAATTGCGTTAAGGCACTGAAAAGAACAACAGCTGCAGTCTGTGAAAAGCCAAATTTATCTAAATTTCTCCAGCTGATCAGTCAAAATCATCACTGAGACTTTTACTTTGTAATCGCTTTTTCACAGAAAACCAGAGCAAGCACAGAAGGAAAAAAAAATCCTGAATTTAGGGATATTTATATTTATTTTGCCATTTATTTTGTAGCTGTTTACCCCTGATATTGCGGAATTCCATATTGTTTATTTCCATATAGCTTGTTGAAGCTTGTTCGGGAATAAACCTTCTTTTCCCAGGAAGGTGCAGTAAGGGTGCTCTTTAAATAAGCAGCAGTTGTTTCAATTTGGAAGTTCAGTATCTAGGTGAACTTTTGGGGTACTTGTTTGAAGGTAAGTTCTGCAAGGGCTTCTCATAGGGGAAAATGGGTTACCCTATGGACGTGAGTCAAGACACTCGCAAAGAGCTGTCTGGACATTATTACAGCAGCATTTGAAAATCTCCATCATGATCAGATATAGGAGGGATTGTTATCTCCATGGAACAACAGGGGGACTGAGATGGTGTGGGGGGATTAAATTACTTTTCTGAAGTGTGCTTTGGTAAACTGTAGCAATCCAAGGATTTGAACCCTCTGTACTAGCGGGTCCTGTCCAAGATTGCCTTTTTTCTTCTTTCAAAACTAAGAAATAAGAGAATTCCCACCCTTCTAAACCATATATGACCTAATGTTAAATCAGTCTTTTGCTGTTGATGACTCCACTGGGATCTGCGATGTCTGTGAAGTGCTTTTCCATTATGGTTTACTATACACACATCTGCTGTTCCACAGGAACAAGGAGAAGGGGTAGTGGGACATGGTTACTAAATGAGACAGCCGGTGTCTAAAGATGGGGTATGTTAGTTTGTGTTAATAAACATAAATTTTGTTAGTTGTTATTGCATCCAAAAGTATCTTCTTGGTGCTATTTCAGTAAGCTCAGATATTCAATAATACCTGGAAGAGGCTGTTCATCCTGTTCAGCCCCTAAACAGGTCTGACCTGAGTGAGGTCTGTAGCAGGCACAGCTTTCCTGTGGACAATGGGAAGTGTTTGAAATTCTGTGATGCCTCAGCAGCAGAAAGACACTTCTGGTTTTTTTTGTTTTCACATCAATATTCTCTGTAAGCAGACATAGCCTGAGAGGATGTATGCAGGGACCTGATCAAGCTGGGCACATTTTGCTGCTTGGGCAGCCAGCGGCTTGCAGGCAGCTCCACAAAGCTCCTGTGTTGGATGAGTGGGTGGGCAGGGCATCATCTCCTGGCTTTGGGAAGGACTAAATGAACCTGATGGGGAGGAGAGGAAAGAGGGCTGGCTCCTGGTATTCCTGAGGGAGAGAACAGAAATAGGATGCATGGAAGGAGAGGAAAAGGAAAAGCTTGTGTTTCTCTTCTTCCTCTTGCAAGCCCCCAAGTGAGAGACAAGCCTAGGATGAATTCAAAGTAAAAGAAGGAAGTCCAAAGCAGAAGTTATTCTGAGAATCCCAGAAGGCTCGAGGGGAATGGCACTGGGTGTCAAATAGTAATCTGTCAGTCTATGAAATGCATGGGTTTGCCTTCTGCAGCTCCCACAGCCCTTTCTGTTCCACATTGTCTACCACCTACTTGCTTGAGACACCAGCTCTGCTCTGAGCTCCTAGATGAGATGATAATACAAAACCAGCAGTGTATCTGACACTGGGAACAGCTGAAAATGATGCGTGCTCATTGCAGCTCCTTACATTAGGACCTGGCTACATTTTGTAAGGGAACCTGTTGAAGCAACTAGTAGGAAAAAAACTTTCTCTGCCTGAGCAGGGGGGAATCATGGTGGCTGTGACCTGCTGGATTGTTTAGCTCTGATTTACCTGGAACAGCCTGATGACAGCTGTCTGTCCTCCTCAGCCCCACTGTGGGATCAGGGCAAAGGAAATGATTGAAAATCATAGAATGGTTTGGGTTGGAAAGGACCTTAAGATCATCCAGTTCCACCCCCCCTGCCATGGGCAGGGACACCTCACACTAAACCATGTCACCCAAGGCTTTGTCCAACCTGGCCTTGAACACCACCAGGGATGGAGCATTCACAACTTCCCTGGGCAAAGAAAGAGAGGCATTAAGTCCTCTGGTAGTAAGTATACTATGACCAAAGGATTTCACTTGTCACCATGGGGGAAACAAAATTAATTGCATTACATTTAACATTGTAAGTATATTATAGTACTTGAATTAAGCCATTCAGTATTTAACAGCAGGAGGATATTCCTAGAGTGAAGATACATGTGCTGCCATCCTCAAAGGCCATTTTCCCAGCAGTGCAGAATTTCATTATTATTAAGACAGAAATGTGTGAGTTTCACCTTTACCTATACTACAGTGTGTGGAACTTTTTGCTGGAACAAGTTTTGACACCTCCCTCCAGGCTCCACAACATTTGAATGTTTTGTTAGACAGTGGCTCAGCTGGCCTCACACATACACACTGTCCCCATAATGATGGTAATCCTTCAGTGTAAAATGGAAAGAATCTCTACAGTGAGATGGTTCAGTCAACTCTATAACTAAGGATAAAAAGCACTTTAAATTTTCTGCTATTTAGAAATTCAACCCAAACCATGACTGAATTTCCTATTAAAACCTATGGTTTCAGCCTTTAGCTATTTTTAATTATTTGGAAGGGAAAACCCCCTTCCTCTCCCATTTGCTATCAAATTACTGTTCCCTAGGAAAAAAAAAAGAAAAAAAAAAATTGCCAGCACATGCTTTGACCCTTGGACAGAACTAGGTAACTTTCTGACAGTGTTTGCAAATGACGAAACTCAAGAAGTACTGTTTTTCCATTCTGTTTGACACATCTTGTGTACACACAGGAGGGGATAGCACTAATAACTCATATTTAATTAATTTCCATAAGAAATAACAGCCTGCAAGAGTAATGACTTCCTAGGTAGGATCTCCCTTTCTGAAAGTCTGAATTTAATAAAGGCATGGGCTTTTCTTCATGCTGCTTGTTTGCATAGGAGAAATTCTGGATAGTCCGATCAGTCACTATAAGCATTAACCACATACCTAACACCTGTGTATTCTGAACATTTCATGAATACTCATCTTCCATTTATTACATGTGATAAAATGTCTTAAATAATACAGAGAAAAGAACCTCAAAACATATCTACTCAGTGATGCCAAAATTATTTTAAATATAATTGTGTTTAAATATACCAGCCACTTATTTTTTTAGTCTACTGCACTGTGTTGTTTTAACTGCTGTTCTTAAGGTATCATATGCTACAGACATTTTTTCCAAGGCATATGACTAATCTCAACATCTTTGTTTTATCAATCAAGTTTGTAATCTCATCAAAACCAATATCAAGATAGCTTGGTAGGATCCACTTTCTCTCAGCCAATGATGTCAGGCATTAATTACATTACCTTCCTTGTATTAACCACTGCATTATTTTGCTCCAGATCAATATCAGGCTAACAGGCCAGCATTTATTCTTTTTAAATATTGGCACAACATTATGCTTCTGTCTGGCATCTTTACCTTTCCCAGATGAGTTATTTTAGTTATTTTAAAGACCAGTTCTATACAAACAACAAAAATGCCATTGCCAAAGTAGCTTTACTTTGACATTTCTTGGTCTAAAACTCTAGAATATATTAAAAAAAAAACCCTAGGCACCTAAATCTATACATATTAAGAGCATATATCCAACTTTCTAGTTCTTATGGGTACTCAGAGCTCCTCTTAGAGAGCAGGCACAAAAATGATGTTTGAAACTATTCAGATTTATGGTCAAGACCCATCAGGGCAAGACTACATTCAGCTCTTTCACTTGCTGGGCTCATCATGCAGATGAACTGATTATACCAGAAGGCTGCGCTGCCATTCAGCGAGACCTGGACAGGCTGGAGAGTTGGGCAGGGAGAAACTTGATGAAATTCA
>JAVHNF010011853.1:841-13087 GCA_034783455.1 Micropsitta finschii | reverse complement strand
TATATGTGAATACATATGAGATGACAGTAGTTGATGAACTGGCTGTTAACTTAGTCTTTGCATTATATCTTTTTCTGCCATTGGCCTAGATTGATTTTCATATTCACTTGAGATTTTCTGTTGTCTCTTTCCCAGTTTAGAGTTCACTTTGATTTCTAAGTATTCATACCAGCCAGCATGCCTAAATAATTTTCTGTTGTGGGAAGCACAAAAGAGCCAGTAAAATATGGAGAGAATAAGGGATAGATACTTGGAAACAATGAAAGATGAGAACTCAAAACATATTCATTAATGTCTTCATTAATGACCTGGATGATGGGGCAGAGTGCAACCTCAGCAAGTTTGCTGGTGACACAAACCAGCAAGGAGTGGCTGATACTTCCAGAGGGCCATGCCGCCATAAAGAGGGACCTATGGATGGCCTTCTATGATGGGGCTACAGAACTGATGGACAGGGGCAGAGCAGTTAACGTCATCTACCTGGACTTGTGCAAAGCATTTGACACTGTTCCGCACAATGTCCTTGTCTCTAAATTGGAGGGACATCAAAAGGGGGTGGGGAAGTTCTAATTTACGGACTGGGCTTAAACCACACAGGACTCCTCATGGCTGCATTCCCTCTGTAAGTACCCTTGCAGGAGCTGGCCTGGCTGTTACAGTGGCTGCATGGCACATTGACATGGATGCTGATGGGTGTATTGGGCTTTGCTGGTTTAAAGGTGATGGTTTTGCCATGCACTGAACCAGGTTGCTTAAGGAAGTTGTGGCTGCCCCATCCCTGGCAGTGTTCAAGGCCAGGTTGGACACAGGGGCTTGGAGCAACCTGCTCTAGTGGAAGGGGTCCTTGCCCGTGGCAGGAGGCTGGAACTGGATGAGCAACAGGATTTGTGCAGCAGACTCAGGCTCTCACAGGACTCTGACTGCAGCACCCAGTGAACACACTGGGGCATTGCAGCCACGTGGTCTCGTGGTGAGAAAAGGATGGAAAAGATGGGCTGGAGGCCCAGGCCGTGCAAAGCTGGTGTGTCACTGCTGCAATCACACCACCAAGGAAGGGACAAGCGGGGAGTCTAAAGTCAGTCCTGAATGCAGATTTTCCCTATATTACAGAAATGTGTAATCCTAGAGTCAAATGAGCTGTCATGGCTTCCATCATGTCTGCAGGTGGCCATAATATTCCACATCTCATCTGCCTGGGGTTCCCTTTGGATTGTCCTTGGGAGTGCATCAGTCTCACATGGAGCCTGATCTGTGTCCTCCAGCCCAGAGGAAACAGTGACATGCCTTTGACCATTGTGGACTTGGTAAACAAGAAAGAGCTGCATCTTGCTGAATAGCTTTTCCTTGTGGCCACCAGGAACGAGAGAGGTTGACCAGGTTAACACCTTGTTCTGCCCCATGGTTGAGAGCCCTTTGGGAGGATGTGTGGGGAGTGGGGCCGTTTATGGAGATCTTCCAGGGAGAAAGCATGAAGCTGCCAAGGAAATGTCACAGCTACAACTAGAAGCATTTTCAGGCAGTACAGCAGCACCTTCCTATTGATGAAGTCAGAGGTAATCCGTAGTTTCAAACAGATGGATCTATGCTTTATTCCATGCTCAGTTCCATGGATGGGACCAAAAAAAAAAGAAGGAAAAGTCTGCTCCAAAAGCAAATAAAACTTTGAGATGGCAAAGTTCCAGAAGTCATCTGAAAAAACTACGATGGTGTTTTGTGTGTCAACCGCTTACAGGCATTCCCAATGAGAGAAGACTCAGGGAGGGTGGCTTTCTTAGCACTGCGACTCAGACACCTTTGCTGGCCTCTTTCCATGCAGTACAGGGAAGCTCCAGAAACTTTCTGTACCCCCCATCCCTGTTCCTGGGATTCAGCAGGGCATCCTGCCAGGAGTGCAGTGTGTGAGCCGACAAGAAGCGAGGAGGGTTTGGAAACCCACCTGGCGAGTGGGGCTGTTCTGGAAACGTGCCTGGTTTCTGTCAGAGCATTGTCAGGATCATCCCATTCCCGAAGTGTCTTTGTGTCAGATCAGCATTTCCAGGGGAAAAAAAAAAAGAAGCAGCAGCTCCTTTGGGAAGTCTGCGCCCAGCAGTCAGCCCAATGGCAGCATGTCCCTGGTGACCACAAGTGTCCAGAAGGAGGTTTCTAAGCCACCTCTGCATTTTACACAGGGCTATAGTGAGACTAAGGAGAGCAAAGGCACTTGATTCCTCTAAGATTTGTCTCTCCTCAATCTGATCCCGAAAGAAAATGCTGTAGATGAGAGTGACCGGGACTACAAATACCCAGCAATGACTTCTTGACCAAAAACCACTTTATTGACTCCTTCAAAGCAGAATCAGCCCTGTGAAAGCAGTGCTGACCGTCTCTAAGTGGAGGACCTGATAGTTCTCCACCAGCTTTCATACACCACAGATGACACGGATGTAAGATAAAGTCTGTTCTTCCAGCATCTGGAACTAGATGGTCCGAAGGATCTTTCCAACCCTAACTATTCTATGATTCTATGATCTTAGGAGTACCTATAGTCCACATTCCACAAGAGAAGATGGGACTGTATTTGTTCCACCACCAGATCAGCCCTATCCACAAAAAAGCAGTTCCTTCCTGATTATAGGCACCCAGCTTTGCTGTGAGATCAGGACCATCCAGACTTACCAGTCTATCTAAAACCAGAAGAAACCTCTCCTGGGATCCTGGATAGTGAAAAGGACACAGCCTTAGCATGAATGGAAAATAGGTGGTTTCTGGAGGTATGTGCCTCCCCTCTGAAACACTGAGGTAGTGGTTGATGCATGGTGTAAAATCAGGTTTCCTGCACTCCTCTCCCAGCTGAAAAATGAGATCCGAACACTCAGCTGCTGGTAATCACTGGGACATAGCTGCTGTTTGCCTTCTCGCTTCCATCAGCTCCAGTCAGATGGACGTTGCTGGAGTGACCATGTCCAGTGTCACTGCACTGAAGAGCTCATTTCAGTTGTGAAGTGATATGAACTAATCTGGTGGTGCAGCTGGTGAAATAACACACTAAACCCGGTGACGTTTCATGCTGAAGTAGACATTTTCATCTCCAAAGCAAATCTACTTGCAGGTACAGTCTCCTTTATGACTTGAAGTCATGGTGTACTGCTGAAGGACAGCCATGCTCAATGCTATTCTCATGCACAGGTAACACACTACAGGTATTTTTGGGGTTGCAGGTGTCTGGTTTTCCTACCACCAGAGCATTTTTGCACCAGGATCTTTGGGTGGCATTTATCTCACCCAGCTTAACTGGGTCATAGAGTTAAGCTGGGTGAGAGAAGTTAATACAATACTACAAAGTAATAATCTATGTTGATTACTCTGGGCTCTTTATATAGACATTGGAAGAAGCAGGCACACCTTCAGAATGCAATTTTAGACCTCTTATTTAGGGTGACATGAGTTGAAACATCCAAAGTAACCCAGGTCTACAGGTGAATCTCATCCTTATGTCCCAAGAATTTGAGATTCCGAGAAGATGAACTGGAAAGGACCCAGATTAAACTCTTTGTGCAGGACCTGCATTGTCTCTGTGGTTTGCCATTATCTAATCTCAAGATGCCACAGGGAATGAGGGCATGAGGTTCCCCTGCTGATACTCATCTTAGGTCCCTGTTACTGCCAGGGATTTCACCCAGTTGCAGTAGAAAGCCCTTCACCTTTCTCCTCCCCATGATAAGACCACCTTTAAAGAAAGAGAGGACTCCTTATGCAGAAACAAGGCTCTCTAGGGTTTACTGGTACAGTTTCCCCCCATTTCTCTCTCTCTCTCAGAAGCCAGACTGTAGGGATCACATTGAGAGATTTGTCACTTAATAAAGTCTTATTCTTTCTGCTTGCTCACACAGAGCAGTCATCACACTCTATCCCACACCTAAACCTCTCAACATACAATGAATAGGAGAAAAGAAATTTTACATCCGGGGAGGTGTGAAGGTAAGTCCTTATCCTAGATCCAAGTAACCACTGACAGAGAAACATCTCTACCGGCAAGAGTGGCGGTAGCAAGACCAGGTCCTGAGATAGGTGATGAGTCCCCATCATCTAGGAATAGTCCCTCTCGCAGGCCAGGTCCCTTTACTAGTAATCTCTCTGTTAGCAACAAGGTGGGCCTGCTGTTAGGTGAGATGACTTTAAGGATCCAAGCTGGTATTGATGCCAATGAAAAGCAGCACATCTTTTTCTTCACAGCTGACACCTATTTGAATTCTTGCAGTAGTCTTACGGAGTGTCGGAGCTGAGTCACTCCCGTGGTGCATGGCCAAAGGAACATTTTGTGGGGATATGTTTGGGGAGGGCAGTGGGAGTAGAGGGGACGGGGCTAATCATACTTCACAATTTCTCATCTTCCAAAATAATCTGTTTTCTAAATGCATTGCTAAATCCTTGTGCTAGCAAGCTACCATCTGCTCCTTCTTTCAACACACCCACTATGTAGTCTGCTGTCTTGCTATACTGCCAAAACTCTATATACTGCGGGTAGAAGAGAGTCTGTACTTTCAGATGCTTTTCTTAGGTGACGGGGGGGAAAAAAAGCCTTTGCAATTAGCACCGAATATAAGTGAGTGCATTGCTGTGCAGCTTGCTTTTATCCTGCAATCTGTGATGTAATCTCAGCAGCAAGCAGGCAACTAAATTTTATCCCTCTAATTCCAGGCAGGGGCTCTGGTAACACCCTCCAGCATTGACTGGAGCTGGAATGTTTTGGGTAATCTCCAGAATGCCTCAATAGAATTATAAATCCATAAATCAAAGCAGTCATTATGTATTTGAATAATATGTGGATCAAAGTCTCAGATTGAGGGCCCCTTTGTTCCCATGCTCTTTTTATATCTTATTCAGTGAGCATCTATTCAATGAGAAACAATTACAGTGAATTTAGAGCAAAAACATACAGCAGTAATGGAGCTCTGAAGACCTCATCTGGCAAAGTATTTAAGCATATGCTTAATTTTAAGCACATGAGTGGTAAGAGTGGAACTGCACACAAAAGAGCGGCATTTGTTTCAGCAGTATGTTGATTGGTATCTAAGTTATCGATCTCTCCAAGTTGAACCTTTCTTAAAGTCTTTACTCTCTCTAAGTCGTCTTTACTCTCTCATCCAAACACTTTCCTATCAGCGTTTCATCCCTCAGGTCTGTGCAAATACTGCATTAAATCCTCCTCCTCTGGAGATGGATCTGTCTTCAGTAGGAGCAATTAAAGGAAGAAGAGCAAGACAAGGGCCACTATCTCATTAAACAGTGCAATTATCCTGGGATAAATGACTACTGATTTTTCACCAAAGGGATGCTGAGGCAGAACAACCAAGTGGGCTATGGTGTGCAGTGAATCAATCCTTGCCATGGCAGATACAGGACTAGACCAATCCTTTGGCATAGGATCACCAAAGGCCACCACCAAAAGCCTCCTGCTTCCAGTCTAGGATAATTACAGGAAGTCCAGGGCTCTCTTCTCATCTGGAAGGACATTTCTTGGGATGAAAGGTAGTGTTTACAGCACTGTGCTGGTCAGCCTCTGAAAAGCAATGTAAACCCCCCCAGGTATGACTGCAACCCTAAAAGAGGAGAGAGGGGCACTGATGGGTGCGGAGCGGTTCTTCACGTTGTTGCTCTAATGCTCACTGAGCAGTAACAAGGCCAAGGGGGGAAAAGACTGGGAGTGCATTTTTCTTACACTTTGGGAAGTTGGAAAGTCCTCTGGCTTTAAACTACCTGTGCCAAGCTCCTGACAAACCAAATCTGACATCTCTTCTCTGCTGTGTTCCAGAGAGACTCCATCAGATTCCCTCCGACATTGGGATGTAGTGAGGACATGTATAAAAGGAGGTGGGAGCACAAAGGAGAACTGCTCACAAGGTGAAAGAAAAATGTAATTTTAAAAGGTAAATATTGGAAGAGGTGGCAAAAGGCCTCCAGACTGCATAAAGATCAGTGAGTGGAGCTCATGCTGATGAGAAAATGAGCCAGGTTTTTGCCCCATGACCCATTGAGTAGAGTGGGGAGGGCTGCATAGAGCAAAAACATTTCCAAAGGGAGGGAGGGAGAGAGAGATGTGGAATCATTTTCACTAAAGGGCAGGACAGTCTTGCTCACACTGACTCGCACACCTAACTGCAAGCATATTCTTAACCCTTAAAGACTTTCAAAGCTGCCAAATTCTAGGTTTTCTGACTCTATTAAAAAAAAAAATCAAATCAAACTGATTTCTTCTGTATCAGTTCCAAAAGCTCTTACCACACTTCTCACAGAAAAGCCAGACCAAATATAGGCCCCAAACTGGGCAGCAAAGAAGAAACGCTTTCTAGGCTTGTGGTTAATGAATGTACTAGGCACTCCCATGTTTTGTCTTAGAAACTCCATGTGTGGATGCTTCCATGCACCTTTCCTGGTGGACCCGATTAAACTCTGATGAAAATAATGGTGAAGACTTATTCAGGTCAGCTACGGTAACTTGAGAAAATGTTTATGTCCAAGCTTTTTCCCCCCCCTGTACATGTTTCCCCCTCTTTAAATGCTCTTCAGTTTGGCCCCAACTGAGTCACAGATCAAAGCATTTCAGCTTTGGAGGCCAAATTGCAATTTATAATGTCTGTGGTTTTAGCTAATCTGTCTCTGTGTCATCTCACTTTAAATCAACAGAAAGCAGCACAAAATAACTCATTTTGGTATGCCCTGCCGAACTAGGGATTTTAGCTCAGGCATCTTGTTACCAGTTCTCCCACAGGTAAAAGGGAGTTTTCTTGCTTTATCTGAGGGCACTTTGTTCCTATTGTAAACATCAGTTTTGTAAACAACTTGTGCTCTGCTGAGGTGAAGCAGCTACATCTCCAAACCCCAGCTAGGATTCTGGTTTGTCTCCCTCCTTGCAGTTTTAACTGTATCAAAGGCCAGCTTAACGCTGTAAAGAGCCTTTCATTTTTAATTAAGTAAAGAAGGTCCTATTTTCAAACCCACTTGAATGGCCTGGGTTTAAAAGTTCAATTCATGCCATAGCCTTATGTGTTCTTCACAGCAAAGACCATGGCAAACAGAGGCCGATTCTAGTGGAAATGCTGCTCCCCGGCTCCCAAAATCACTGCTCTGTGATTCCTTGTTTTGTGCTGACAGTGCTGCCCTGACAACAAAGGGGATCCACCAAAGCAGCATGAGGATGAGTCAGCCCATGGGTACATCACACATCAGCACCACAGGAATAGCTGAGCACATCTCTGGTTCCATGGGGTCCCTACTGGACCATTACCATCAGCTCTATGTCCCTGCAAGCCTTGCTGTGTATTACAGTACACAAAGAGAAAACCCAGCGTAATGCATCCCATTTCCTATTCAGATGTCACTCATCTGTCTCACCTTCCTCTACTTTTCCTTGCAATCTGGTATGGGTTAGCTGCCTCAGTACTCCTATATCCTCCCTTTGAGCCCATGGGGAAGGTGGGTGGTTGGATGGTGTCTGCAATCTGCAGCAGTCACAAGTGACTTCCATGTCATCATACCCTGGGAAAGTTGGAGATGGAGACATGGACTCCCGGTGTAGAGGCTACCAATTAGCGCTGATGGAGCAGATCTCCTTGAGGAACAAGTAGCACATGAAACTCCCACTAATGCCAACCTGGCTTTTGTTTGGGATTGCCTAACTGATAAATAATGCAAGAGTCCAGCCTGCACCTCTTTTTATTTAACCGCATCACTCTTCAAAACAGAACCAACCAAAACCCAAGCAAACAAATACCCCTCCAGAACAAGCAAACACCTGACCTCAAAGTGTGGCTCTCCAGCTATGCTGGAGAAATAAAAGCTTTATGTTCATGGCAGAGAGGTCATGCATGGAGGGAAGAGCCGTCCTTTTGCAGAGCAAAACTCCACTGAGCTCAGTCTGGGCTAGATCTGGTCAGTAATAGGAGTTCAATAAAGAGATGCATCTTCTCACAGCTGGCAGACTGAGATCTTCGTGGCCAGGACGTCATATCCAGAACATTACTTTCAGCAGCCCTCGGTAGGTTTGGCCTCTATGAACTTGTGTAAATTATTGGCCTCCAGAACATTTCATGCCACCGAGCATAACAATTTAATTGTGTGTTGGGTGAAAAAGTACATCTACTTGTTTGTTTCGGAGGTCAGTCTGGGTGCCGGGCTATCACAGATCAAATATAGTGAAAGCTAGAAAAATAAATGGGATTTTAAGAGCTATTATTTGCACAAACATCCTCAAAATATGACCCAATTTCTTTTCACTCCAGTTGAGTAAGTTAATACTGAGACTGCGTGACCAAAAATTGCTCTTGTATTTTTGAGTGTTCAGAAACCAAATCCTGTGCAGGGCCTCATAAACCCTGATGCTGCTGTCTTGTCCTTGGGGAGCTTTGAATTCAGGGGACAAGGGTTTACCAGGATATGGGCAAAATGGGGCTTTCACCAGTGGGAGGAGAGGTGAATGCTGTGGATCAGCTCATCTTTGCTCCTCATGATCTCCCTAGTTAAGTTTGAGTCAGTTGGTTCCTACATCAATGGAAACCAACCATCTTCTCCCAGTCAAGGGTACCAAACCCATACTGAAAGTATATGGGCCACCTTTGCTGCTACAGTAACTTATGACGATGTGTCTTAAACCACTGTGAGTATAGAAGAGGAACGTGATTGATTGATAGACTGAATAGGCACTGCAGACCCGCAGCTCTGCTGAGGGCTCATCCCCTGGGGATAAACATCCTCCGGGCTGCTCCTGATGGCACTGAGCCTGCCCTCCCAGGCTGTGCAGCACCTCGGGCCCCCTTGATGCCCGCTCTCCTGGGAGTCAGCCGGCGTCTGTGTCACTGTACGTGGAGGAGCTGAAGGGAGACGTGAATTGAACCATGTCAGCAGAGCGGCGCTTTGAAAGCAGGGGTGTATCTTGGGAAGGTATCCAGTCCATCCAGTTTGGCAGGGGTGAGGGGGAGCGTGGAGGAGGAAGGCGAGCGCGCTGTCAGGGAAGGCTAGCTCACCTCTGAGAGCCTTCTGCTGAAACAGAGCACTGGCACCCTCCCCGTCAGACAGAACCTGAAGTACACCCTGCCCGATGGAGGGATTCCTGGCATCGCCCTCAAAAGGGACATCCCAAGAAAAGAGAGTTAAACCGTCTCAGATTCGACATGCCCAGCCCTGCTCGGCAGAAAGCAGTGGCAAAAGTACCTCTTGATCTCTTCTTTGTGCTTTTTCACATTATAGCTTCCTGTTGTGCCCTGAAGTATCGTATTTGTGTCCCCTGGAAGGGATGGGTAGCAGGGCCTAAGGCCCACATGAGGAAAGGCACACACTGAGTCAGAGGGGCTGCCACTCGGAGAGGCTAGCAGGAGGTGGTAACAGCCAAGAGAGGCAGAATGAGGAGTGTGTGTCCAAGTGATGGTTAAGGCTTGGGAGAGGGAACTGTGGGAGCCAATGGATGGGAAAGCAAGGAGCAGACACCTGGAGAAGGATGGAGGAGCGAAGGAGTGAGGCAGGGGCAGAGGCTGATAGCAGCAGCCTCCAATGAGGGATGAGACATTTTCATATGGTTATTGAGATATGCTTGCAATTAGAAAGTTGGATTTTCCATCTCGTGTTATTTTCCATTTCAGATTTCATTTGAAATACACAGCACAGGGACCACTGCCTTTGACAATATATGGGAAGGAGCACTTGGGAACCTGTGATTCACCCTCTCCTGCTCTGGAAGATTTGCTTCATCTCTGTTCTTCCCCTCTTTATTTTCTTCCTGCAATACCCTTATAGAGAGTGCTTTAAAGAGCACCCAGCAAAGCTGAATGGTACAATACCTGCAGCCTGACTCACGGCTTTAAATAACCCTTCCTTGCAGCACTGTGTGTGAATGTCACCCTACCCTGATGCGTGATGTACTTTCAGTAGCACCTTGAGCCTTTCCCTGGGTGGCTGCAGGTAGCTCTGGTGCTGCAGAGAGCTCAGGCAGCTCATGCTGTTCCTGCCAGCAACTCCTGAATAGTTCCTTTCTGTGCTGGGATGCAGTGAGCAAGAAAGATCTGGTTTAATCTGTAGTGCTCGACACAGAAGTAAAGCCCAATGGGGTGCTTTCCCTTTAGGACGGGACAGATTAGGCTTCCCTGTTTTTGTTACCATATCTCCTAGCACAAGGCTTGAGTGTGGCATCCGGCTGCTCCCCCTCCTTTTGCTCGCCAGCCTGCTGGGTGGCTGTGAGCTGCCGCTGGTCCTGCCTCAGTTTCCCCATCCATGAGTGGGGATAATCATCCTGAAAGGCCTTGAGACCTACTGGTGAAAGTACAGCATCAGCCATGCAGTGTGCAAAGGACTCTGCCTGCTCCCGTGCTTCCAGCTTTGTTAGCAAGCTCTCAACAATGCATTCATCATCTGTATGTCAACAGTGTGCTGAGATCCTCCAAAGCCGGGGCCCCCTTATCTCAGGCACTGTTTGAGCATGGCCTGCCTCCTTAAAAAGCCTAGAAATCTCTTCAGTTTTGACAGCAATACATCACTTTGAGCCATTTGTAGACTCTCCCTTCTGCCTCTATTCCTCCATGCAGCCACTAAGGGGTCCATACACCTCAGAAGCCATTGATGGGTATATGAAGTGTTCTGAGTGGTACCAGCAGGGCCCTGCTGCTGGTCCCTGTGTGGGTTGCTGCTCCATACCAGGCATCAAGGGAAGACCACAGTGCTGGGACTGTGCAAGGATCTGATCAAGGATCACTGCATGTGATGCCCTGCAGGGCAACGTGTTCCCAGCTTGTCCCTGGCCCACAGTTAGGTCACACATCCCATCCATGCCTGGCATGTGGCACAGGCAGGAGGGAAGCCACCAGAAGCAGCAAGGGATGGAGGGTGCAGTCAGGTCTGGGGTTTGGATTTTCACTGCTGGGTCATCCAGACATCTGAGAGGCTCAGCAGCAGCTCAGAGACCTGCTTCCATAGCAGGATGGGGCGGTTGTGTCCCCTTCCCAGGCAGAAATACAAGCAGGGCTCTGACCCCATAAGAACAGGCACGAGACACATCCCAGATATAAGATATGGGAATAAGAAGCAAGAGATTTAAGGTCTGATACCTCCTAACTCACCAAGGGTAGCTAGAACTAGCTGTTATGCCCAGCCAGGGTGTGGGATTTTTAATGGCAATCAGCCTTTCTGGTCCCTAATGACTCCTGAGTCATTACCGCTTGGACAAATACATGGGCCCCTTTGAGAAGCTCGCATAGTCCTGGTAGGGCTGGTCCATTCTGGCACAGCAGTGGATCACACTGAACTTAATCAGCAATCCTGCAGCCTTTGTTCCATCTTCCTCAGTGGATGAGAGTCCTGATCCAAAGGCCAGTGAAATCAGCATAAGGATTTCCAGTGCTTCTGAGGGATTTCAGTCCCAAACGGAGTGTTTCATGGTCCCTTTTTCATCCCCCCATGGCATGCCTTGTCCCTCAATACTGCTGATAGCAAGGTTTTGGCAGCTGTTGCCTGACCAAATTCCCAGTGCTGGGAAGAAGCACTAAAAGCCAGGTACCTAGAGTACCTTATAAGCTTACTTTGCATCTCCTCAGCGTACTTCTGGTTCTGCTTCTCCCTGCCTCTTCCCCTTGTGCACCCAGTGCTTTCTATATCTTGTGTAAGCACATTGGCTCAAAACACATCCAAACTGTAGCAGCAGGCACATTCTGCCCATGCCTTCACCCAAAGAGGCTGCAGGAGAGCAAAGAGAGCAGGAACCAAACAGGAAAGCAATCTGGGTTTGTGGGCTGAGTTTTGTGCTTTGGAGCTGCATTTCATTTATCACTTGTTTGTTCTGTAGCTTCATGGATCCTCTTCTGGAAGCTGGTCACACGAGGTGCAGTTTGCTCCTGGCACCATGGTAGCAGCCCGTGTGGATGAATTCACACCGAGCGTCCAAGAAGTGCTCAAAGCCGGTCTCCATGCCCGCAAATGGACATGCAGACCACTTTATGCACAACGAAAGGAGCAGCCCGGAGAACTACAATGCCTAACCTAGTTTTTATTCATCCCATTTCGATCAAGGCCTCTGGAAGGTCACCGGCTCTTTTAAAAGTAAGGGAAACGTGGATAGATGCCCAGGCGCCATCCTGCTGACAGTGCACTTCTCTGACACACGCACAGCGAGCTGCTGCAGCACCGATAGTGGTTTTTCACAGAGGCCTGCATACTCTCAAAAGGCACTGTGCTGAACAGCAGAACAGTGAGCAGAACATGTGTGTTTCAAGTTGACTGCCACATCTG
>JAVHNF010011851.1:0-14503 GCA_034783455.1 Micropsitta finschii | reverse complement strand
ATCTCAAAAATAAATAAAAAAAAAAAAAAAAAAAAAAAAGATTATTTGCTATAGAAGGGCTATCTTACTGAATTCAGAGATGGTCAAAGTCTAAGTCTAAGACACTATGATTATTGATCTTTTGCAGGGAATCCAAACTTGTAGTGGACGTATTTCAATGTTTGCGGTTGTGTAATCTGTTTAGATATCAGCTGCTTATCTGCATGTAGTATGTATTCCCTATAAAAAAAATGATAACTGATCCTAAAGTAACCCTAAACTACTTTTGAAAGGCCAGTTGCCCTCTGTCATATCAGAACATCATAACAAAAACATTTTGTTTTCTGACAGTTTCCAGTTCTTTCAATTTATTGTATGGCAGAGATTGCTGTAAAATGAATTTGCCCATTTTTACATTACCAGGGAAAAGACTTTGAGGTAATGAAAATCATGACTATAACTTTTAAAGGGCTATTATTTTTCCCCAGCCTAACTTATTGTGGCATGAGCACCCACCCTGGCAAAGACTGAAAACAAATGCTGACTGCATCAGACCCTCAGCCAAAGACTAACTTGACCATATTTGGCCACAGATCAGATTCAACTAGGCTGTAAATGAGCTTCATCAGAGAGCCAGTTGAGTGGGTCATCCTCAGAACAGCAGGCCTGCAGTGAGGGACAGGGTCAGGACTGCTCCGGGTCAGGACATCTCCCAAAGAAACTCCTTGAGATTAGAGCCCTCACCTTATCAGGTGACTCATTGCGCATTCTAGGATACCCTTCTAAAGACTGAGAATTTCTGTCATCTGTGTAGTAACAATTCCATTTGACATGTCAAACTTGTAATCAACCAGTGTAGATTGGTTTATAAAAATAAATTTCATTTGAGTATATTATTTGTCTAAATATGTATGTCTCTGTGGCACTCATCCATCTGTACCTTGCAATGGGATGGACCTCGTTCTCGTATGGTGTAACGCTCTTAAGCAAAATGATGTTAATGTCTCTGTGACTTCTGCTCTCTTCAAGTCTCACAATGATGCCTTCATTATTGCTCTTAAGTTCACACGTGGAACAGAAGTCCCCAGAATTGCTTTGTATTCTCCATCAGTGAGAACAAACCACAAAGTATAATTAAACTCTTATAATGAGATCACTTATCATGGTCACTTCTGATGTATTTTCCAGTAATATCCAAGACACTGTTTGGTTATCCACCCATGCTAACAGAATAAATAGAAACTTTGCAAGTCATTCTACAGTAAGTCCCCATGGGGGTTCCTGAGAGCACCCATAGGCTCAGCTCCCTGGACTGACCCCAGCACCCCATGATGCTGGTCCAGGAGGACTATTGACACTCAGAGCTGGGCTTGCCTGAGCTCTGTCACAGGTATAACTGATTCCAGTCCTGTCATCTGCTGATCCCAAATTCCATTCGGCTTTCCTGAGCTGACCTTGAATTCTTTGAGGTTACCTTGCCTTTGCCTGATGAAACTGGCCTGGTGCTGTGATCCATTTCCTCCACTGCCTTGCTCTGCCTTGCACCTTGGTCAGGAGGATTACAGCCCAGCCGTGCTGGGGCCACCCTTAGCTCCCAGCTCTGCTTCTCTGTGGAGTAGTCTGAGTCTTGCAGCTTCTGACAGTCTCCAGGTGTGTGTCCATATCTTGATAATATATACAAGTATATGTTCATAATCACAAAAATAACCTTGAAATATACAGAAAAATACACCTATTTTATGTGTAGAAACAGAGAAAGCACTGTGTGAATAAATTGGAAATATCTCTCCTTGCTTCACTTACGGAAAGCACCAGCTTTTGGTATGAAGTGTCTTCATACCTCCATACAAACAATACCTTTTTGAAACTTTCAGTTTAAGAATGCAAATAGTCCTAGCTGTGACGGCAGGGTTTTGAGTCTGACTTTTGAACAAGAAATGGTACGGAGACTATTAACCAACTTCAGACATGGTAGGCTGTTGTAAATTGGTAAGGTGACAGTGATATTTTTACTGTTGCTCTTGCCTGGGTTCTTACCACTGTCTTAGAGATCTCTTGCCCTCCCTTTTTTAAAAAAAAAAAAAAAAGTAAAAATAATTGTGTACCAGTACTATGTCCTGAAGCCAACCATTTTCCCACTTGGGGTTTCTTTTGGTCTTACTTGCATAACTTATTTGACAGGTTTTCATGTGTCACCCAGAATTCTGCCAAATGTGGTGTTTGGTGTATCCTGCTTCTCGCTCACTTCATTTTTAGCAGAGTTTAAGTTATTTGCAAGGAACAGTGCTGGAAAAGGAAACAGCTGAGGCATTGTATAGTCAGCCAGGAAGAGTGGAGTCACCTAACTGTCTTCTCATTTTCCATACTTGGTTTTGCGCTATAAAGTGCAGAAGTGAAGTAAGAATTAAATTACAGCTGCAGAAACATCAACAAAAAGTTCATTTATGATATTAAATGAACTCTTGGAATGCTTCATCTGACATAGCATTAGGTAAATTATGTGATGGAAGCACCTATCGAAGAAAAGACTGTTTTAAATAAGGTTGCCATTTTTAGACTGGTAGAAGAGCAGAAACCCAACATCTTTTCATTTAGATATTGTACTCAGGCCACATGGTTCCACTTTATCCTCTTCATTTTGCTTTTTGTTGTTTTTTTTGGGGGGGTTGGTTTGTGGAAGAAGGCATGGGGTTGTGACTGGGGCTTTCTGATGTGCAGACTACGGTTCCTCTTTGGCTCTTAACTGTAGTCTTCCTGGAGCCTTAAATCCTTACCTATACACAGAGCTCCCTAGCTGATCCACACAGAAACTTAAAAGACTTAATTCAATTCAACTAGGCAATATTCCTGTGTTAACTTTCAGCTACTTTTGTTGATCTTTTCCTTCTTGTTTATCTCTGTGCTTTTTTGCCCCCCCCCCCCCCCATGCCATTCCACAATTCTGCCTGTGTTAAAGCTAATCTCACAGGAGTGTAAGACAGACCTGCTGGATGCATTGATGCCAAGGAAATGGTTTCCTTAGCAACAAAAACAAGGCAGAAACTGCCAGAATTTTTTAGCTAATCAATGTAACTTCTATTCCCAGCTGTAGACAAAGAAAAGGTAAAGGAGTGTATCCATGTATTACTGTTACCACGTCCTCTCATATATCCTGAAAAGCTATTTATCAATGTCATTAGTACAAATTTCCATATTTTAGAAGTATTTAGAAAAAGAATTCTTATGACTGAAAATAGCTTTTAAATTAATTTTCACCACTTTGCTGCTGGAAAACTAACAAAGTAATAACTCATAATAAGAAAACACATAGCAGTCCATGTACTATCTGAATTGCCATGATAAAGAAGAGGCCCACAAAGACTATTTTGTGCTCTATGACCAGGAACTAATGTAGTTTCTAGTATCAAGCTGGTTTATAATTTTCAGCACTAATTATGGTGAACATTGTTTGTCTAAGGACAAAAACAAACAAACAAACAAAAAAAAAAAAAGACAAGTTATTTGTCTATTTGACAGGTTTTGGAAGTGACTAGTTTCTTAGAACTTGTGGAGGAGTTAGTCCCATACCTTTTCTTTCACAAAGGCCACTTGCGACAGTTATGAGCTTTAAATATGTCTCTTAAAGAAAAAAAGTTAAAGCTAATGAAAATTATTTTGTCAAAGAAATCATAAGAACGATGCATAAAGCTAATAATTTTTCTTCATAAAATTCTTATTTATCTTATGTGTTTTATAACAGGAAAATGATCCCTAAAAATGGCATCTTGTAAAATCACTTACACAAGATGCCATTAGATTGTAGCTGCTTACTCTGCTGCCAAAGCTGAATTTGAGAGCTGCTGAAGAACAATGCTCATTTTCTTCTTCCCTCAAGCTCTGTCAACATATTTCCTTAACTCATTGCTGGGGTGTACCACAGGGAAAGCAGCCTGTTTTCAATGAAGCAGGTGGAACACTCTTTCTCATACATTTTGCTGATGGCAAAATAGATGTGAAATTCAAAGATTGTTTCTACATTTCCTATAAAGAAATCAATCCTCTGAAAAAAGGGCTGGTCTGATATGGATACATTAAAGTGCTGTGTTTTATGTGCTGTGATGTGGAATGTAGACCTGATATGTGCGGATTTGAAGGAAAAATTAAAAAAATATCTGTGAAAAGGGAAAAAGAAAAGTACCATTCAGATCTAATGGTATTCGCACCCCTCAAGAAACATGAAATCTGGGAACTGAACATATAAAATCAAGGTGTAAATCTTACTGAGATCTAGTTTTTCTAACTATTAAAATTCTGCACAAATTTAAATAAATTAAAATATTTTGACATTATTGAGTTGAAAACTGAGTAGATTCAAAATGTGCTCTTGGAAATATGTTTGCTAGCTCATGTTTACTGCACCTGGTTGAGAGAAAAGATTTTGTTAAAGAGTTGTAGTGGATATATTTTAGTTAGAAACTAAGTCCTGTATTTTTTGAGACTATATAATGATAATATACCTAAAGAAAAAAAAAATTGATAAAATTATTATTTCAGTAGCATTTGCAGAAATCCCTCTTTGCTAAAGAATTTTATTTCTTCCCTAATTTGAATTAATACTCTGCTGCTCAGATCCACCCAACAAAATCTGTTTTGGAATGTTTTATCAGTATTTGATGCTTCAAGTAGTTATGAAATCATCGTACCTTCCTTGCATGCTTAGAACAGGAATTAACTGGAACATCTCAGGATATTTCTGAGGATATTAGCATTCTAGTTCAGATCAGTGCATTTTTAAAGTGAATCTCCTCAGTGTTACTGTCTGCTGTGACTTGGACTCACATCATGAAGTGTTCTCAATATAATCAACAGATTCCTTCCATTTTAAATTAGATACTCTTCAGCATCACATCTAATATGCTCCAATTATTAACAAGTTTATAGTCTATTAGTCTAGAGCTCTAGTAGAGCTAATCCGAAATAAATACCCCCAAAATACACTGCAGATACTCTCTTACTGTGTGCCATTGCTTGGCAATATATACACAGCATCTGTATAATGTCATATGAGAGGGTGAATGTTGACTTTGCAATGGTAAAATCCATATATCTCATCAAGGGACAAAACATTTTATCACTTCGTTTTATTGACACCATCAGTTTGTACAGAAGATTCTGAGGGAAAAGTGAATCAAGCTACACAAAAATTGCCCAGAAGACTGTGATGAATGTTTATTGCAGTTTTCAGTTTTGTATGTAAACTGATTTCAGTCATCAGTATTGAGAATCTAATCTCAGACTCTAAAACTTAGAAAACAGTTTTAAATATGCTCTTTAACCTGCCTTTTCTCATCAGTCTTACATTTGTATCTGGATTTAATAGGAGGATATTATGCCATCACTGAGCTGTTACACGAACATCTAGAAGCCCTGAAACCTTCAATAGGGATGAGACCTATTCAGTAGGTGTAAAATATGACTAGAAGATGTAAAAAAAAAAAAAGGAAAAAGTGGATAATTGTAAACAAGAATTGTACATAGAGGACAACAGTTATCAATGAATCAGTGAATCAACGCCTAGCCACATTAAAGACTGAGTTAGGGAATGACTCTAGATCTGGAGAAAGTACATTAGAAGTACAACTGTACTTTTTCTTAACACACTCTGCGTGATTTTGTGAGAGTCAGAGCTGCTAAATGGGATTTAAATACAACTAAACTATGCTTTGTTTCAAACTATGCTTTGTTTGCTCAGAAGCTCACTGGGTCTCATGCAGCAGTTTTCTGACTGCTATGGTCTGGTGTTACGGAGCCATTACTGCTACAGAACTTTGATAACATTATATTTACTGACCCACTTTCAAGGACACAAAAGAAATAACAAAAATAAGTTTTTGCAAATTATGTATAAGCATTTTTACTCATTTATTTGGCTAGTAATGCAAAAGGCTAGTAAATTTTCTGTTTTACAAAGGATTTTTGATTTGGGGTTTCCATTTCTGTGACTAAAACACATCTGATAAAAATAGAGGCCCATCCATCAAACAGCACAGCTGGTGCAAACCTGATACATCCAGGAGTCTAACAATATCTCCAGATGTTCAGAAATTACAGACAAATAGCCAAACCTTTTTACAGGTGAAAAGGAATATGTTTAAAGAAAATTCAGACATATAATAACCCTTTATAATCCAAGCACAAATTCTATTCCATGATGAAGATCATACACGAGTTGTTTGGAGGTAGATATATCTAAATAGAAGTTAGAAATGTCTTTATATCCACATTATAGGTTTTACAAAGAGCTATAATGTCCATTCTTAGCAAAAGGCTGTATTGTTTGTTGCATCTCACCTGCATCAGGATAATTTCTTTTTTATAAAGTTATAGAAGTGTTCTGAATTTTGCCAATAATGAGAACATGAATGGCAAGAACTGGGCTGCTGCTAGAATCATTCATTCCCTCCTCTGCCTGTTTTCCGAGACTGACTGAGAGTCTGCCAAGGTACAGCTAAAAACCCTGAGAGGAGCAAAGGCTGATTTTGGTAGAAAGAGTACCTAAATTTTGAGGCTAAGATTTCAGTACAGATGTGATGCTTCCTCAAGTTTATTTGTTTTAAATTAAAACTTCCTCTAAAAAAACCTTCTGTGTTTTAACTTATGCACTAATGAAGGGACCTGTAAATTATCATGTTAGTTTTTGATCCACATCCTGCCATGTAAATTAGAGAACTATGTGTACTGAATCTATGACAATCTACCTATGTTTGTTTGTCAGAAACTCCTAGATTCGTATCATTAAATATTGTCTCTAAAACCTTATTTGTAATGTTTTGCAGTACTGCCAACAAGGAGGCTTATCACAAATCTGTGATTTAAAAAGATTTGAGATTTTCATAAACAATTTATCATTTAAATAATGAAAAAACAAACAAAACCAATCCATCCAACCAAACAACCAATCAATAAGCCCCCCATAAAACCAACCACAAGTGTCTAAATCTAAGGCTACATAACTCACTGGTTTTGTTTTGTTTGGTTTTGTTTTTTTTTTTTTTTTTTTTTTTTTTAAAGATTACTCACTTTTGAAAGTATTATATGCTTTTCAAGAGATGATACCAAGTATACCACTAATTGAGGCTGGGCAGTCTCAAAGGTGATTGGCATTGTTTTGTTTCAAATAATTGATTCCTTGTTGGGAAAGTTCCCAAGGGGACAATGTTTTAAGAAGCTATTGAAGCCAAAAGGAAGTGCTTAGCCTGGACAGATTTTCAAAGACTGGCAAAGGTGACATGGAAGAAGACATATATACAAGACTAAGAGAAAGATAGAGGGCTTACTGAGGGAAATGTCAGCAGAGGAAAAGTACAGAGATGCAATTAGATATCATTTTACAGACTCCCTTTTAGTACAGCACAGCATAATGCACAGGAAAATTTGAGCTTATGTTGCCATAGTGAGGGAGCACAGGGCATGATTTTAATCTGTCTTGGTACCTTCATATAAATAAATCAGGTCAGGTCAGATACAGAAGTGGTGGCTTTTCTGACAGTCATATCCACTCTTAGTCTTCTCTTCAAAAGGTGAAAATATGTTAAACTCTTCAGAAGGATATTATTACTCTTTGAAAAAGTACTTCTGTTTTTAATAGTGCATGACTAAATGAATAATAACAGTCTCCCAAGCTTTTGTTACAATTTAATTAAGTGCTGATTGATCATTGCATTTAATAACTAAGATATTGGGAGCTTTCATTTTGCATAGAAAGGGGGGCTTTTCTTAGGTTTGTTTTAATTTTTTGTAATTTTTATTAAGGTTTTAGACCATATTCTTTGTGAATCAATCTTTTGTGCCTCACTAGATGGTGCTGTATTCCAACATGCAGGAGCACAGCTCAGCATCCATGTAACAAAATCAGCCACCCATGTAGATCTGGGCTACTAGCTGGAGGTTATCAGCATGCTCTGCTCTTATGAGGTGATCAAATCATCTAGGAGTCTGCATCTAGGTACCTGTTCTAAAAACAGTGGCCTGTATCTGGATTTTTCAGTTTAGAGACAGTAACTCAGGGTTAAGAACTCAGCCCATGAGTTTCAAGCATGAAACTTTCAAGCATGAGGGGCTCTTCTGTTTTGTCAGTGCAGCTCTAAGTTTTCATTTAGCTATAGATGCTGTCTGAAGTTTTTGTGCTTACTCAAAGGCATATGGAGCCTAAACAAAGCCTATGCTGTGTTCATACAAAGTTGCTATTTTCCTCTTGGTCTCATGATAACAGTGACTGTGAATGTATTGCTAAGTAAAAATCTTGCTGAGAAACTGTGGAGCTACTCATAGTGCCAGAGTCCAGGTAGCGCATACAATTGCTTTGTTTTGCAGAGAATCTGTGAAGTACATTGCTGTTATCAGAAATTTAAGCTTCAGCTCAGCAAAACACTGAACCATGGAGCTAAATTTCTTGCAAAATCGAAAACATTAGAAAGAAGAGTGGCTGAACATCAGAACAAGGTGTTCTGTTACCCCTCATTGAGTGTGCTTTTATCTTTTTTCCAGTCATGTGGCAAACAGCTACTAGAAATTTATAGCTAAACAAAGTTTTCATTTTCTGACTGAAAACTCTTTCAGCTTTCTTTCAGTTTTATTTGCACCAGTCTGCATGGTGCAAATATTTGGGCTATGACCTCTCTTAGAACCTGTCATATTATGGTCAACTGTTTTCATTATGTTTTATCCGAAAGTATTTTTTACATGATTCACATGAAGCAAACTTGCTGGGAAGATATGTGGCTTGGCAGGGCTATGAAGGCCACGTCCATGGTATTCTGTTAAAGGCCCCAAACACCTGATACTAATTTCCCTAGCTCTCCATACCATCTAAATTTTGGCAGCTGTTACACTGAATGCAAAACCTTGGGGTTTTGCTTGGCTCTGAAGTATTGCAGCCATTTTTCTTCAGAGATTATTGATCAGAATATTCACTATCTGTGCAGTATGGTTAGTCATGAAGACCAGTAAAATATTATGGTGAAAAAGGTAAAGGACATTTATGCTCAAGACAAGGTGAAAACAGATGCTTTCATGAGATAGAGGGGAAATTTTTCAGAATAAAAACAAAAATGCTGCAAGTAGTCCTCAGCAAAGTTACTGTAAATCATATAGCTGTGGGTGACAACAAGAAAGCATTGAAAGAAAGGGGAGTGAAAGGCAGCACTGAAACAGCTGGCATATGTGCTCCCTTGTATCTGGTCATGCTCTTTACACTGTTACTTGACCATCAAGCAGAAAACTTCCTGTGACTGGGTCATACCACAAGCTATGGTCAAGCAAAGATCATTACCCAAAGTCAGAAAGCTAGGGTTACAACAGCTTAACAACACTGAACTTGTATCTTTAGAGGGGATTCATTGGCTGCTTTCACTGTTTATATGGCAGCCAGACCTTTTAGCATCAGATGACCATCAGATGGAAAACCCGAAGTCAGCTGTAGCCAAACTTGTCTTACCAAGGGCAGTGGGCCATAAGTCCTTACCTGAAGTTAAAAATTTTTCATTAACCAGCTGAGGAAGGAGGAACTGCACCTCTTTCCTATTCAGAAATGCATCCCTGAGAGAAGAAGCACAGCTGTTCCCCTTGTCCAGAGCAGAGCACACCATCCATTCTATTTAGAGTCCTTTGTTTTCTCCCTAGAACTTCTGCAGAATGAAAGCAGAGAGGCAAAAGGAATTTATATGAAACTCTGAATGTTGTAAATGAGCTTAAAATTGCTTCAGCCTGCCCTTGAAGAATGCCCCAAGAAAACAGTATTATTAGGCTGTCATACGAGGGACAAACTTAATAAGAAGAATGTTACTTTTCCTTATAATTTCCAACAGAATTATTGTCTGGATCCTATTGTAAAGAGCAACTAGCTCAACCAAAGTAATTATGTTGTTGCTTCCCAGGGCAGTGTTATCCCATACATACCCCATTTTACCTACCCTTATGGAACAGTTCTTCACTAGGACAAAAGCCAGATATTAATCATAACATGGTTTTACAGAAATACCAGGAAATCTTCCCATTGACTTCACTAGTAGACAATTTCTAATAATTCTGTAAATTCTGTAATGCTTCTAGCATCAGAGAAAATAACTGATATGTGGCCCTGGTTTCTACCAAAAAAGAACACATTACTCCGATGTCTAATGCTGCCTGCTGGTGGTGGCATCACTGAAATTGCACAAAATAATATACCTCATGCTTTACTGTCTACTATGAAGGCTAAGAGATTTCAGTTCTAGTAGCAAAGCTTCTTTGTTTTCAAAGGCATTTATATATATACATGTTATATTAAGTGAGCTAAATTCTTCAACATCTGACTACTGAAGCTAGATTTTTGTATTGTGTCTAAACCAGTTAGTAGTCTCCTTTGTTCTTCTTTTGAACTGCCACAAACTTTCAAGACAGAAAACTGAATAGTCTTACAAAAATAATTTTTAATCATCTGCTCAGAGATGTTAACACTAAGAGATTCCAGAAGCCTTATAATGTTGGCTTTGAAAGCAAAACACTGAAAACAATTTCAAGAACTGTAATGTATCCAGTCATCTCAAATAGTGTGTTCAGAAAGTTTCTTTGAGGAGCAGGCCATAGACCTGCACAGAGATCAAATACAAATGAATCTGTGTTTCCCAAACTGATGTTAAGCAATTGACATAGAGCGCTTGGCAGAGTTGGCGTCTATCTAAAGGTGGTGACTGATGGATACTTCTATCTGCTTAATCTGGAAAGTAAGTTTTTCCTGGAGTCTTACAAAAACTCAGACCTAACTTGCACCCTGTACTTGCTTTTTCTTTCTTCTCAGGCAACACTACTCATAATATTTCCCTAGAAGGGAAAAGCATCAGAAGATCTTAAAAAAAATAAAAATTAAATGGCAATTTTATTCTTTGAACTAGTAGCCTAGTACCAGCACTATATTCTTTTGTTGCAGCCTAAACTTTCTCTACTTTTTCTGCCTCTTAGCTTAATTTACACAAAATTTATGCTCAGACTTCATGTTAGCCTAAAGAAAATTCCCATAACCCCTTTATAGTCCAGAGTTACTTAGAGCTTTGTGCTCCCATATCCCTGTCATTAGTATGGATTGCATGGTATTTCTGAGGTCACTGGTTTTTTGAATAACTGAAACACCAGACCCATAGCTGTCTAAATCCCAATGCTTACAAATTTCCAGCAATAATCTGTCTTCTAAACTGAAAGTGTTGTTGATTATAATCCTGACAGTGAATTTTTTCGTAAGTATTTAGATCTCAGATCCAATTAAAATCAAGTTGAGTTGATATTTCTGGAAGAATTGCTTGTACTGATTGTAAGGTTCCCTTGATCTTGTTCAACCCTGACTATAAAAAAGTCTGTTAGCAGAGGAATCTGATACCCTTCTACCCTTTCAGAGGAATTATAAGAGTGATCATCTCATCTCTAAAGCTGGCCATGCTTCTTCATCAGTACAGGGTTAAAAAGAGTGAATTCATAAATTTGAGTAATACAAATTATATTTATTCTAATATATAGTCATATTTAGTCTAATGAACAAAGTCTCAGCCCAAAGCTTAAGAGTTCACCAGAAAAGGTAAAATCTTCTCTGCAGCATGTTACTGATGCTTAAAACCAGCAGTCCTGCTTGCCTATCTCCTAAGACATAAATACACAACAGCTTCTGAAAGCTGCAGAAGGCAGACCCAGAGTATACATAAAACTCCAACAGAGCAGGCAGTGAGCTTCTTTGGGGTGCAGAAGGTGGCCAATTTCAGAACAGATATTCAGTTTTTTCAGGCAGGAGTCCTGACCTACTGTGTGTTGCTGAGATTTCCAATATAACCTTTTTCTTTTTTCTTTTTTTTTTTTTTTTTTTCCCTTCTGTTTTTCAAGTATTTTTTGGTCACATTAGGATGAAAATTCAACAGTTGTCACTAAATATTTTCTCCTGTTCCCAGAAATAAACCCGACTACCTTGTCCCCACAGGAAAAAGTATTGTTGTATTGGAGAAAATACAAAGTTACACAGAAAGTGTTATATTTCCATTCAAAAGTTGATAACTAGCAAAGAAATAGTGTCTGCTTCACTGTCAATCTACATGAACACATCTGGAGTGTTCAAATACATTTTAGTTTGTAGCCTTAATCTTTTATGGTTTATTCACCTTCAATATAAGCAGTGTAAAAAGGCAAGTGCTGTGACAATGTGGGATGATTGGGACAGCCTTATAATTTATGCTTTCATTATTTTTCCATATTTCTGAATTTCTTAATTTGATCAAAATTGTGCAGTAAAGAATCAAACCACAAAAGCTGGCTTTGCTTTTCATAATTGCAGCCTGGCCAGAATTCATATGTAGAGAAAGTTTTGCAGAAGTTCTCAATATGTTTTTCATAATGCACACTGGAGGAATTGTTGATAAGCATCCAGAATAACAAAAATTTTAACCAATAGAACCAATAAGTGTCTAGGCTATTGATTGTGACATGAAATATTATTGTGTGAAAAAAGCAGCAAGGAAGAGGAATAAAAAAAACATAAGTAAAATGTGTGGGGTGGGGGAGGTTGTTTCGAATAATCGCTTAAAACAGTTTGTGCGAAAATATTTTTTTTTAAAAATAAGATACATGGTTATTGGCTGCCTTCCTTTCGAATATTCTCTGGGATGTAGTCACGCCATTTAGGTGGCAATCAGATCCATCTGTAACTCTTGCAGGTAAAGAGAGTAACACTGTGACTTTTGTCTATGAGTCACCTGGGACTCACATAAGTTGTTGCTCCATGACAGATTGCTGATGGCTTAGAGCTAAGTGTTTTAATGGAAAGGTTGAAATGATATAGAAGGATGAAACTGTGACAAATTTTCTCCCATGTCAGGTAAAATGCTCTTCCCTATGCAACTGTTCTAGGACTGATTGAACCCCACCCTCTATTCCCAAATAAAATATTTCAATGAAACCTTCAGTCTTTCATGAGGGATCTTTCATTATTATTTTTCATTAACATTGGCTAAAGAATCTTAAAATCTATTTACAGTCTTTCATAGAAACAATCTCTTCAGGTTTTTGGTTTGTGTGGGTTTTTTTTTTTGGTGAGCACCTTCAGGCCTGCTCTGATATTCACTGGGATGGAGACATCTTTCTGTGAAGCTCAGAGCTAGACGGGGCTTTCTTCAGTGGTTAGCAAGTACCACTGTCACACTGCAGCTTTCTGGAATTAATGCAATATCTCCAATGTAATAAACTTTTTACTGAGATTTCCAAACCCAGTGTTGTTGCCTTACGGTGACACCCAGTGGAGAAAAGAAGCACTCCAGCTCTAAAAATTATTACTTATGCCTGCATATTGGGTTTTTTTAAATGTGAAGTGCATTAAAGTTGTGTAAACTGCTTGATCTAAAATACAGATCAGCAAGAAATTCATGTCAGTTGGAATTTTGGCTGAAAGCAGAAGCATAGTCTGGTTTCATGCCAGAGTATTTTATGGTTTGCACTTTAATTATTAGTAATGCTCAAACACAGATCAAACTGAAAATTAAGTGCTTCCTTCTCCAAGGCCCATTGAAAGGAATAATGGTATTGTCTAAAACTGGGGTAAAACTAGCAATTATATTTGTTTTTTTACCTGAAAAGAAGCAAATTTAGTTAAGGTGTACATAAATATCTGTCTGACCAAAACCTCTGCAGAAATCTAAATCTCCAGACACAAACAGGTAAAAAAGTAGTGCTTTTTACCTTCACTAGTAATTTGGCCCAAAGATGTAATCCCTCTGCAGCTGAGGTTAGACACAGAATTTGTCAAAACCTATCTTTCTATTTCAAAGCCTTCTATTTCCAAGATTCTTTAATGTCTTCTACTGAAAACAAAACAAAACAAAACAAAACAAAAACCAAATCATATCAATCTAATTTCATATTCATATGAAATAATTTTCCAGTTTCTTACAGGACATTATGCTGTCTTTTGTTTAGTGAGAACAGATGACATGTGTGGAATCAGTATGATTGTCTTATGCAGTTCAAAGGCAGTGAGAGAGAGGTGTAACAGCATAAAGTGCTAGTAACTAGCAGTGTTTTCTATTTGTGCTCTTCATTGATTACATTTTTCCTCTTTCCTAGGCTACATTAAAGTTTAATTACACATCCATTTTCACCAAACAGGCCCAGTAACACCAGCAAAGAGTTTCCACTGCAGCTTCTTGTAACAGTTACAGTGTCTCTACTCCTTAATCCATGCTAAGGAGAGGCATATTTTACCTGGCTCAAGCCAGAAGTAATTTATTTTTCATTTCAGCAGGAAACACTCTTCTGGTACACAGAACTATAATCTGTGCTTAAGATGCTTAAGATACAAAAAGGAGCAGACCTCATAAGGATTCTTGTTACCAGAGATCCCTCAAACAAGTTATTTCGCTGCTTCTCTGATCTCATGATTTCTCTGTCTTGGCAAGATCTCTCCTGAATACCATTGTTAATTTTTTTTTAAACTTAGCAACCACATTCCAGAAGTTCTTCTGTGAGGAATAATTGTTGG
>JAVHNF010011840.1:0-10406 GCA_034783455.1 Micropsitta finschii | reverse complement strand
GAGAGCTGCTGACTTCCACCCTCTGGAGTCTTCTATTTTTCTGCAAGCTCAATTCTTTCTCTACTTTCATTACTGTTATTTGGGTCAGAATACTCACTTCCCACCCTTATTTGGGGTGTCTGTCTCCTATTCCCACTCAGCACCACTGGATCATCTCCAGTTAAACCAACTTCCTTGGACTGCTATAAGAAATTACACATTTGGCCCAGTTACCTGTTCCACGTTACAGGAGTTCAACAAAAGACTTGCAAACCATTTGGAAGCAGAGACATCTCCTGTTACTTCATCCTATTCTTATGAGCAGTGAATGTTTCCTTGGGTGACCCCTTCCCTTGGTCTGCAGGTAGGCAGGCAGCAGCGCTTGAGCATAACGTGCTCAATCTCTCTCTTCTGATGCTGAGAGAGGGAAAAAATAAAGCAAACCCATAAATCACAAAGCTAGCAAATGAAAATAAATACACTTAACAATATTTCCATGCTGCTTTTTATTATTATTATTTATAATGGTATTACAGAATTTTGTAAAATTAAAGTAAATGTCAAGCAGAATGTAATAATTTTCCTTGGGGTTTGGCACATTTGCGTGCCTGACAGTTCCACATTTTTCTTTATATCCGTGAAGACAGGAGCCTGACAGGGCTATATTTTGTTACCCACTTCGTTCAATTTTGTCATAAATTGGAGCGAACAAAACTGGGAAAATACAGACACCAAATTAATCAAATAAATTACATTTTAAAGCACCTCATACAAACATGTATGAAATAATCATACTGTGCTAGGAAAGCACATGAAGAAAAAGCAGCATTTCCCCTTCCCAAACACATAAGGGCAGAGCCCTCACCCCAGAGCCATTAGTGTTGCACACCAAGATGTTGCTCCTTGGCTGCTCTTGCCTCGCAGAGCCCTCAAAGCTGTCTCCCAACCCTTTCTCTTCCTGCATCTGAAGCTGATACACATTCCAGCTATTCACATTCCGTGGCAATGAGCTTCATCTTTTTACATGAGGGATGGTGCTTGACATGCAGCAGCTAATTTGGGGTGCCAGCACACACACCCATGTTGTGACCTTTGACAGACTGTGTTTGAGCTCACACCTTCAATTGTCCCAGTTCTCCTGCTGCTGGTACCACCAGCAAACATCCTTTACCCACTGTGCCTAATACCATGCTGTGATTGCTGGGTCACCCAGGACCCTCCCTTAAAAGCTCGGTGGCTGTTCCTGTTGTTTAAAGGGATGGAGACATTTGCAGTGGCAGAGGAAGCACCATGCATAAAGAACTGCAATTTCCATGAGAATGACAAGGAGAAACGGGAAGCAGTGGTAGGGCTGTCCTCAGGCCAATCCTTTCTGCCTGAGTAAATTCGATTTGAATGCCTCTTGAAAGACCGGCTCTGCAGCACTTGGGCTATATTGAAAAGGTCACTGGAGGCAATGTCAGACATACTCTCCAGCTGCACTACAAGTGCACTGATAGAGATTCATAACAATGTATTACTGCAGCTGGAGATCCAAAAAGGACTCTCTGAGGAATCCTCTCCACTTCTCTGGCAGAAGCAGACTATTTCATTACTCCCCTTCAATGCCTAGGTGAAGGTGTTAGTGCCTTCTCTTTCTGACCCCCAAACACTGACTTCAAAGCACATCTTGGAGCTTGTTAGAGTTGGTGAGGATGGTCAGTGGGGAGACTTGTAAATCAGAAGTGCATTTCAGCCATGTGAAAGGGCTATGTTGGTATCTCACCTCCTTCCAAACTGTCTGGGCTTCAGAGGACTGGACAGAAACAAGACCAGGAGCACTGGAAAGCCACAGCAGCTGAACCAGAAGTCCCCTCAGATTGTGTGCAATACCAGCAACATCCAAAACCCACCTCTGGCATGTGCAGTAGTCCTGTTATCTCCTGCTAGAATTAGGCTTAAAACCTGAAAGATAAAATGTTTCCATTATTCTCAAATTTAGTATTTTGCCCTGTACCCTGTGCTATGAAAAACACAATTTTCCCCCTTATCCAGCTAACTGGAGTTGGCCTTGTTCAGCCTGGAAAAGAGAAGACTCCAGGGAGACCTTAGAGCTGCTCCAGTGCCTAAAGGGGCTGACAAGAAACCTGGAGAGGAGCTTTGGACAAGGGCCTGTAGGGACAGGACAAGGGAAATGGCTTCAACCTGCCAGAGGGGAGATGGAGATGAGCTCTTAGGCACCTGCTCGTGGCAGGGGTTGGAACTGGATGAGCTTTAAGCTCCTTTCCAACCCAAGCGAGTCTGGGATTCTATGATATATACATATGTGCGTGCATGCATGTACAAACAGGAGAGACAGCAGAGGCAGAATGCATCAAGGCCATTGCTTCTAAAGTTTGATGTAGAGGCTTCACGTGCCCAAGCCAGTGTACAGGGTTCCCTTCTCAATGAGTATTGCTGGCCTCCTCTTTTTAACTGTCTTTGATTTCTCTTCTGGAAGACTGAGGTGCGTTCTGTTGAGGCATTATCCTTGAGCAGAAGTGCTTCGTTGAGGTGTCCGGGTTGGGGTTTGCCTGTTACAGACAGGAAAATCCATAGGACTGTTCTGTAGAAGCTTTGTGCAGCATGCAAAGTGTGCAAGAACAGGAGCTGACTTGCAGTACTTATTTCAGTGTGATGACATCAGTGCCTACTGGGGTGGTGGAATCCATATCCTGGGCATGCTGCGGTTAAACTGAGAAGTGGAAAATTGAGCTACAAATTGGGAAATAATGATTCTGAAATAAGGTTGTAAGTAACAACTTTGTGCTAGAGCTGAACACATTCAGAAAGGGAGGGGAAAGGGCACGCTTTGTTTCTATAGTCCGGTCCTTTTGATATCTACCCATGGATTCTGGCTTGCATGGTCTGATGTACTGTGAAAACCTTACAGCACATGAAGAAAGTGGAATTTAACCTTGAGCAGATAGTATTGCAAGGGATGCAGGGAGCAGGTCTGTCAGACTGTGGCAGTACCTTTCAGAAACGTTAAATGAAAGAAGAATTCTTACTTGGTTTGCAGAATAAGTCACTCAACAGTTTGATGTAGTAACATGGGGGATGGAGTTTGATAAGGTGGCTTTAAGGTGAAAATGGGTGCAGACGTGATGATGTAGAAGTCTTGATATTCTCTTTTCTAGGGTTTTGCTTTTGCATCATGGTTAGAAAGTGACTTAAAACTTCTGTTCAAATGTGAACTGGTCAGAAGATGTCAGCATACAAATATTATTGCTCAGAGAGAGCAGCTCCCAGCCCAGGGTAACATGGATGGCTCCAGGAATTGTTTCCAGGACTTCATTACATGTGTCTTCCCGTTTTTCTAGGTGCAGTGTGAAAGATGGCTACAGGCTAAAAGTGCTTTTTTGCGGCATCGCTCTTGAGTTTGGCAAGGTGGATGCTTGTGAAGAAAACAAGTTGTTTCCAAAGCTATTCACCAGTAATAACCTAAAGATGCCTAAAAAGGTCCTACAGCAAAACCAAAGACATTTGACTGTCTTGGTAGTTCCTTGCTGGCTCTTTTCTAATTTCCCAACCATCTTTTTCAAGTGGGACACTGTGTACAGTGTTTTAGATGCCCAGCTTGTGGTTTGTGTCAAGTTCAGTGTTACCACACACTCTGACATCTACTGTTGACTCTTCATCCTTCACAGCAGTGCCGCTACTCAACCAACTGGTCCCCATCCTCTGTTCCTCCACCAGGTTGTCCTGCCCCAGGAGCAGAGCTTAGGGCTTTTCCTTATTGATCCACATGGTGTTGATGTTGGCCTAAATCTCAAGTTTCTAAGAGTCCGCTTGGTCTGAAGCTCAGTCATTCATGTCAGCCTCTCCCTTTAATGTGGTGTATCATCAAGATCATTTATTAATGGATTGTGAAAACTAGAGGAAAAAGTTATTCCAAAGGGAGCATCAGCAGCATTGCACAAGTTCATTTGGATGGAGGTATTTCTTCTAAGAAACCTCAAAATCTGTGTACTGCCAGCTAGTGTTTCCATTTTCTGCTGTGACTTGAGGACACTGAGCTAGAACCTGATCCTCTGCTTTGTACCTTCATTTCTGTAGGCCTGCTTTCTTTGTTGAACATTTCCTTGGAAGGTGCTAAAATGCCAGCACTAGCAACTTGCTCTCAGTTGATGGAGTCAGGCACATAATAGCCTGAGGTTATTGGAGTCATACGTTTTCCCAACCCTTTGGCAGATGATGCTCTTATTATGGGATTCTTTTGGATGAAAAGGTTGCCCAGGGAAGGTGATTAGAGAGGAATTATGCGCCAGTAGCTACAGCATTGTGTTGGGAGGTCCCATCATGGTTCCAAAATCCTGTATGTATTTCATGTCTCCAAAGCAGAGGTTGCCATGCAGAAGTTCTTGGGACTGTGTAAGTGCATTCAAGACTCAGGTGGACGGATACTGTAGTGCTGGATCTGTGCTAGGGATTAAAGATGAGATTTAGTCTTGGGAAAGGGGAAGAGAGAAAGGGACAATTATGCCAACTCTAATAACACAAAGTAGTTCACTGAGCTCTGCTGTCTTCCCAAAGGCTGCTCTGGGAAAAGACATAATGATAGAACTGGGAGTCGGGAGATCTGGGTTTTATTTTCAAGTCTGCCACAATCTTCCTTTGTGGCCCTGGGTCATTTAACCTCTGAAAAATGGGGGAAATGATAGCAGATAATTAACAACCTCACAGGAGCACTGAAAATTAATTCATTAATTTTTCTGAACTCATCAGTAGAAGGTGCAATGGAAATGCAAAGTGTTAGGGTGTTCTGTAAAATTGTGTCTCTTTCCCTTCATACGTGTCCATAAAGAGTATTGTTAAATCCATAGAAGACCTGTGGGGTAATTTGTGAGAGCCTGCCGTGAGGAATAGGAGTAGCATTGTAAAATCTTTGTATCTTTGCAATATGCGAGTCCTGTGATAGGAATGGAGTCAAATACACTCAGAAACCAACACTGTCGAGCAGACCTGGGCCCGTGTCAAATTGTGACTGAAACCATCAGAAACCTGAGTTTTCTGCAAAGGTTTTTATTGTTTTGACCCTGGAATGATGTTTGCAGTCAGGGGAACAAACCTCTAGCGTGTGCTTTGTGTCGTGATGCTGGTTTAAGATTAGAAGTCTGAGTGTCTTGCTTGGTCTCACAGTTACTTGCTCCCCATGGCTGTGTTCTTGGCTTTACTTGGGCTACATGCTTAGGTGAAATAGTATTTTGAGGTAGATTGCTTTAAAGTCATCGTTGGCTCATCTCGGTTGCTTGTGTGAACAGTGGGTTTCAGGAATACCTTCGTTTCCTGTGCAGTCTGCCTCGGGTGCTCCGTGCTTGCCTGCATCAAGTGGAGAACCTATGCAGGAGGTGATTGGTAGCAGGGCTGTGGAAGGTGGTGTTTCCCAGCAGAGGAATGAACAGGGTGAGGTGAAATCTTGACAGCTCGGTCTCTTGTGTCAGAAGTTCCTAGCTGGATTTGAGAGGGCTGCCGAAATCCGCGGTGCCCCAAGCTGGTCACCCTTCATTGTTGCAAGGAGGGCTGCTCTGTTCTGGTGTTGGTTAAGTGACCTCTTTTTGCTGCTCTGTTAAGATGCACCCATCCGTCTTCATGCGTAATCGATTTTGTCTTCTCTATTGACACAATTTGTTTTCCATTTATGTCTAGGGAACGTGACTACTAGCACATCTGTGTCTCAGATGGCAAGTGGGATCAGTCTAGTCTCCTTCAACAGCCGTCCGGATGGTATGCATCAGCGCTCTTACTCGGTCTCCAGTGCAGATCAGTGGAGTGAGGCAACAGTCATTGCAAACTCTGGCATTAGCAGTGGTAAGAAACTTGGAGCTGGGGGGGATTATCTGCTTTGGGGTGAAGGGGGAGTCTGGTCGTTTGCTTTTTTAAAAGGAAGAAAAAGACCCAAACAGTCTGATGTTCACCCAGATGCTCGGTTGGAAGCCAAACTTGTAGCATTTGAGAGAAAAAGAGAAATCAGATCAGAAAACAGATCGGTACAATACTTCTTCAGCAAGGAGAGCTGATACAATTACAATACAGCTTCGTTTTAGTTTCAGGTGCATCATGTAGGTTGCTCGCTTGGTATTCTTATTTCCTTACTCCGTGTGGTAGGTGTTTAGTAGTAAATTATCCTCCACATCTTTTCATCGGGATGTCCTTTCTGTGCTGTGCTCTCGCTTTAATGTGTGCACACTACTGGCATAGTCATAGTGTTTTCTCTGTGGAGCATTTAACAGTATTAAAAGGAGCAAACACTATTCCAGATGGTGCTTTGCAGTGATTAGGTTGTAACAGGGAGACAGGAGTTGTGGTTTCTAAAGGGTACGCATCATATGTGGTAACAAAATGGTGCATTTGGCTTCAGTGGAGTGCTTGGGAAGGACAGGGATATAATGCTATTCACCTATAGCTGACCTGCTGCCAAGCAAATCAGAGCATTCTGGAAGCAGCCGTGCTGGGACATGGGTGTTTCTAATGTGTTGTGGTGCAGAGATGGTTCATAGCATTGGGGTGTATGTGTTCCGGAGCATAGGATTTAACAGGCAGTTGGAGAAACCATGGGAAGTTCATGAAATGGGGTAAAGGAGAAGAATGTGTGAAACAGAGAGAACTGAGAAGAAACTGAGAGTATGGATAATGGGGAGAAATGTCAATAGGACAGAAAAGGGGGAAAGAAAGTTGTTTCTGAATGGCTTATCCCTAAAATAGTGAGAATTACAGGAATATGAAAAAGTATTACGTCCCATATCTATATGCACATACATGTATATATATGTATGTGTATATCCGTATAAGGTTTAATAGTCCTGGTACTGTCTCTGAGTTTTCAAGCAGCTTTGGGCAACTTTTCAGTGCCTCTTTATGAGAATGGAGGGTTTAAAATCGCTGTCACCTTGGCTCTGAGTGCCATTAGCTCTCAAGGCCATAGTAACTGGCCAGATTAGATAGAACTTGGAGCAAGCTGCTCTAGTGGAAAGCATCCCTTCCCATGGCAGGGGGCTGGAGCTGGATGAGCTTTAAGGTCCCTTCCAACTCAAACCATTCTGTGATTCTATGATAACTGCAGCACATACATTTATGGAGCCTGTGGGTGACATCTTCAGGAGCATGATGTTTGCATCAGAATGGTACCGATTTTGACCAAGTATTTCTATAGCAAACACGTTTTATTTCAGCCCCAGTGACAGCCATAGATCCTGTTCAGCAACAAGATAAAATGCTTCAGCACTGTTTCCTTCTGTGTCCACTCAACTCCCCCACTCCCTTAGAAACCGGTTAGTCTTTTAGGGCAATGTTCATTGCCCTACATGGATTCCTTTAGCCTGAACTGATTTCACAGTTAAGGATATAGATGTGTCTCTCTTTTTCCTGAGCTGCTTTATCGTTTTAATCCATCCCAATTCTGTTTTCCTTTTGAAAGGTTATATCACAGCTTTGGCTTTCTGCGCCCTTCTTTTATACTCTAGCTTTTCAAAGAGAAGTTGGAGAATATTGTATGTTTGCACTAGGAGGAAGGCAAGTGAAAGACAAGATGTAGTCTCTAGTCCTTTATAGCTTGACATACCTATAGGCAGGTGAGCAGATACCATCTCTGTGCTCCTTAGAGCCAACTGAGGCTGTAGGAGAGGAAAGTCTTGCAAATGCAGATCAGAAAGTTCCTCCAAAGTGGCATGTAATCAGAATGTTAAAACGTAGAAATTCAATCTAAGTTTCTACTTTTCCCTTTCCCCTTTACATTGTAACGCTGCTTCTGGTTTTGAGATCCGTGCTGGACTTGTGCTTTGCTCCTGATGCTGAGCTTCAGCTGCCTTTCAATTCCTGGTGCAGGGAACCTTTTCTCCTCTGTATTCCCAAGTATGTGCAGTACCCTTTTCTGACTTGACATTCATCTGTGATTACTTCTGGATCAGAAGAGATGACAGCTAGAATTACCTATGAAATACTTACTCCAAAAACACAGGTTTTGTGGGTACCTCTCAATAAGCTGGGCTTGAACAGTTTCCTGCAGAGATTCTGCAAGGTGTATTTTTAACTTTATAAATACGTGGGGGAAATTGGACTGATGGCGAGGTGCGTTTTAGGTTAGCAGAAAACAGGATTGTGCTAAACCCGCTCCAAAACCTCCAGCATAATTCACTGCTCTCGGCGTCTCATCCTTCGGTAAGCTCAGAGATGTGTCCTTTATGCTGGCAAGTTGACGCATGAAAAACCCTTTCCAATTTCAGGGGGTATTTTTCCTCCATTAAAAGAGTTTTGAATTTTGCCCATACAAAGGTAACACTGTGAAAGCAGCGGGTACGGCGAGAAGCTAAGCATCGTTTGGAATTCAAATGCCGTTGGATGGGAGAATATGCTGCTTATTGTCACATGGTTTTATTGTAGACAAAATAACATATTGGGATTCAATTTTTCTCTGCACCTTCTTTGCTATTTTTTTTTCCCCCACATTAAATTAATACTTTGTGTGGCTCCGGAGAACTTTTCAAAGTCTTCCAAACCAGACCTTTGGTTTCCTGGGGCTTCCGTCTTTCAAGCAGCTGTGAACATCTCCTAATTAGATAAATTACTTTGTAGTGGGCAGAGCCACAAAACAGGAGGTGCTGGTTAAATTAAAGGGGAAAAATAGAAAAATCCATTCTCTGAAATGGAATGCCCCACTGCTTTATGACTATTACTGTTGTAAGGTTTTACATTTAAGTACCTGAAGTTTAAAATTAAATGTCTAATATCATTTGGTGCTGGTAACGTGAAGCCTGTGACTGCCCTCAGAGAAAATCTAGACAGCTTAGTTCAGTGTTTCAAATTGCTGTCTGCTTGATAGTGAGCGGGCCGTGCGAGCGGCTGGCTGTTTAGCTACATACCACCCACTGTTCAGCTTGATTTTAAAAGCAGGAACATATTTGCCTTAAAAACTCTGGAATTAAAAAAGGCCGTTCCAGCAGCACATGAAAAATTAATTCTTTTTGGCTTTTTATTTTTTTCCTGACTCTTTTAAGTACTTGACAGAAGTAATTTTAGCAGCAAGAGAGAATAAAAACGGAGGGTAGTAAATCCCTGTCCGGGAAGCTCTTGTGTAGATTCTTTATGGACCCAGAATTGATCTACATGTCAGATCCTGATGTAGTTTAAACTGTTTATCACCCTAATGGCAGTAGAGAGACCATGAACATCAACTTATAATCCTCCGTGAAAGAAATTGGTGTTTGCAGTCAATGAAAGAGCAGCTTAGCTTTATTGATAGATTTGGAACAATTACTGCTGCTGCAGCTATTGGCCGAGAGGTTTTCCTGGATCGCACTGGAAGCCTTCAATTTTTTTCCTTTGATAAATCTTTTCCTTAATGGCTCTTTCTCTTGTTTCACCCAGAGTTATCTCTAGTTGCTCGCTGCTGGGGAATAAGAAGGTTATCTGGTCTCAGGGGAGCCATTCGTAACCTGTTTAGGTGTTGAAGTTTTTGGTTCAGGAATGTGCATCCGCATGATTGCAATGGGAAACAGATAAATATTAACTAGTGGTGTTGCTGCTGCTAATAGGATATGGGGCTGTTCCTCCAGCCTTCACAATTGTGCCTCCCTAAAGAACTTGAGAGACAGATCCTTAAATTGAGCATCAGAAGGGTTGATGGAAGAAACCACAGCCACCTGTGTTGCACAAATCAGCTTCATCAGACTTCACGCACAGAAGACTGAGGATGTTATTTCCAAAGTAACTTGTTCATTCTCTTTTTAAATGTCAGGGTTTATAGTTTGGCTTCTAAGACTGTGTCCTGAGACTGTCAGAGGGAAGATTTTCTCCCTTAAACTCACTATATTAAGCTCTTTTGAAACAGCGCTGCAAACAGTAGTTTGCATGGGACAGGGATTTCTTTCCTCTGGACTTGTAAATTGACATTTGAATTCTAGCATGATATAAAATTCTGCAGTAAATCAAATATCTGTTTAAATATCATCCACTTAGGCTTTATCACTGTACAATTGCTTGTACGGGCCATTTGATCTCAGCTGTAATTTATGTAAGCTGTAATACCTGGTGTCTTTGGAGTTTCTAACAGTTTGCTGTTAGGGTTTATTGATGTAAAATTGAGTTCTCACGGTGCCATAGGGTATGAGAGGTCATTGGAGTGTTTATATTAATGCAGACCTTACAACTTGCTTTACTTCTCCGGTCGTGAGCACTTGGAATGATTAAATGATGGAGTCTTCTGCTACACATAGATAAAGAAAATGGTTCAACCTGCTCATAGCAGTCCTAACACTTCCATTTCAAAAGGGAACCAGAAAGCATCATTGAAAGTTGTTGGACTTCAATAGGCAAATTCTTGACTAGGATAAATTATATTCTTCCCTGTGAGGGTGCTGAGGCGCTGGCACAGGGTGCCCAGAGAAGCTGTGGCTGCCCCATCCCTGGCAGTG
>JAVHNF010011836.1:0-16724 GCA_034783455.1 Micropsitta finschii | reverse complement strand
GCTGGTTCAATTGCCAGAAATAGCCCTGCTGTGATTTCTTGAAGGAAGGGTGTATAATATTTGTGCAAGTGCTGTGGTTGACAGCAATAAGAAAACAGCATTGTCACAGAATCACAGAATAGTTTGTGTTGGAAGGGACCTTAAAGATTATCTAGTCCCAATCCCCCTGAATGGTCTGGGATGCCTCATGTCACCCATGCACAATCTGGCCTTGAACACTGCCAGGGATGGGGCATGGCTTCTCTGGGCAACCAGTTCCAGTCTCTCACCACTCTCGTGGTAAAGAACTTCTTCCTTATATCTAATTTAAATCTACCCTCTTTCAATTTAAAGCCATTGCCCTCTCTCCCATCCCTATATGCCCTTGTAAAATGTCTCTCTCTAGACTTCTTGTACACCCCCTTTAGGTATTGGAAGGCTGCTCTAACCCCAAGTTCCCCCAGAGCCTTCAACAACTCCAGGCTGAACAACTCCAACTCTCTCAGTGAGAGAGCTGCTTGTTGCTATTTGTTCTGATCCTCATAAGAAAGGTTTTTTCTGCTGAGAAGGAAGTCAGGCTACGGGGTAACAGACGTGATTCCCACATTTTCTGAGTACCGAAATACAAATAAGTAGATTGTGCCTAGGGGGCATTAATTAAATTCCTGTGGTAGGTGACATGGTTTTACCGAGGGCTTTGTTCTCTATTTATTTATTTATTCTAAAGTTCCTAGTTAAGCCTCAAACACTTTTTCTACAATCCTCTTGTGTATAATTACATACTAATAGATAATTCCAAAGCATAATCCTGGTCCCACGGATTTCACTCACAAAAATTAGGTCAATTGCCTTTATTGTCAGAAAGACCAGTTAAAACAGCCTGAGCTCTGAGATTCTGGCCCACCTTTGGATATGGCTTTAACATCTTAGTATGTATACTGCTTTCTACCTTCACCAGCATCAAGTAATAACTGCAGGTAAGCCAAGTTTTGCTATTCAGGTGTGAGACCCAAGGGACACCCATCAGACTGGTATGTACTCAGACCTGCACATCAGAGCTGCCAGCACTCTTTGTCAGTTGATGCTTATGGAAGAAAACTTGAGAAAGGGGCAAGAGTGAAACTGCAGGATTTTCAATGGGATTTGCATCTTCTCATACTGGATTTGATATTTAATACTTCGTATCCCCACAGTAAACGCTTGTTCCCAAAAATTTTAGAGGATGAGTTCCCAGAAGTGAAGGAGAGTAACCATACTGGTTATTTAAATGCACTTCTGCTCAATTTTCTTTAAAGAATAAAAATATGAAACACTACCAGATTATTCACATATTCAAGGTTTTTACTTATCTGATGACAGCAAGTTACTAATTTAAAAAGAAGAAAAAAAAGGGTCAGCATGATCTTTGTTTTTGTTTTTTTCTTCACAGGCATTACAGAATGATTTCAAAACATGGCTTCCTGATAGCAAGTCTACAACAATAATGTATTAGATAAAGAGATGTAGCATTCTTGATTGTTTCCAAGTCTGTTATTTACAGCTGTGATATTTAAACATGTGCCATGCTCTATGTATAACAAACATCATGATATGGAACCTTCCCTCTCAATAATAAGCAAATCAAAATCGTACTTGGCTGTTATGGAAACCTACATACACAATCCCTTTCCCCCTAAAGATTAATATGCACTTTATCTATCTTTCCTCCAAAATCAACATTTACTGGGGACATTAAAGATTATGTCCCCATAATCCATAGCAAACAATTTTCCTGCAAGCCCACTCTACTGTCAGATGCACTGTAATCCTTCTTTCACTCTATCAAATATAATCCTACTTCTGCATCAGATACCAAAACACAGCTGCTGCTGCTAGGACACAACTTCCTTCCCTCACCCACTTCATTTCTAACATGCAGAAACCTCCCTTCAGCTGTGGCACAGGTTAAGAAGCCCAAGCAAGCACTGGACAGGAAACCATAAGCAGGGAGGCCTGCAAGAATCATACTAATAACAAGAACCTATTCCTTGCCAGAAAGCTCTCCTCCTGTGGGAAGAGACTTGACTCTAGCACAGAGAAGAGCCCAAGAAAACCTGGACATTATGCCCCTCCAGCAGGAAAACAATCAAGGATAGGTTTAAGCACGGCTAGGTTGCCTTGATCCATCAGAGGACAAGAAGAGCACTGTAGTCTGTAGAAGTTCCCGTGGTAATCCCTAGGAGAAAATAACTGTGCTTGTAACTCAGTACAGGGCACGGCAGGGATTAATCAGCCTTGCTGCATCAGTAGCACCACTGCCGGGGTACCAGGCACTGCTGGGGCTCAGCTACAGCAGAGCCCAAACCCTCCTCGTTTCAATGAGATGGGGAATGAAGAGCTTAAGGGCAGAGTGCAGAGAGGAAGCTGGAAGCCTGGAATGAGCCTGAGGAGAGGCACATCCCTGAGCAGCGTGGTTGGTGCCATGATACCGGGGCTGTGCGTGGCTGCCCCATCCCTGGCAGTGCTCAAGGCCAGGCTGGATGGGGCTTGGAGCAAGCTGCTCTAGTGCAAGGTGTCCCTGCCTATGGCAGGGGGTTGCAACTGGATGAGCTTTAAGGTCCTTTCCAACCCAAACCAGGCTTGGATGATTCTCTCTGCTCCTCTCGTTGTTCCTAACCCATAGCACCCAGGCTTTGTGCTGCCAGCTCCCATCTCTCTGGTGCAGCCTCTTTGCACAGAGGGAGTCAGAGGTTACCAGTGGGGAGTGGGGGTCTGGGTCTGCTGTCATTACACTCTTCTCTACCTGTGATACTAAGCAAATTAGAAGCTGTTAACGAGCTCCCAGGGCAGGTGGTGGGAGGCCTGCTGTCAGGATGGAGAGCTTGGTGAGTGCTGTTCTGTTCGGGCAGGGGATGCTGTCTTTATGGTGGAGAACAGCTCTGGCCTGTCTGCATCTCTTCAGCTCTTGGCTGCTTGACATCAGTGTGCAAACATCTCATCTTTAGGAAGCGCCTTGCCAGCTCTTTATGTCTAAAGCTGTTTGTTTTGAAGGTAGGAAGATGATTTAACAACTAAAACACTTTCTGATTATAGAAAGAAAATGAGGAAATATTACTCTTGGCTGCAGCCTCTGTGAGCAGCACTCCACCCAAAGTGAAGGCATGGGGCTTGCAGCTACTGCTGGGTCAGTGGCATCCTCCCTCTGCTTGCTGAGGCTCAGGGGCCAAGTTTCACATCAGAACCTTTATTAGGCTAAAATCAAACCTTGGCTTGTCCAAGCCAGGCCCTGGCTGTGGCGAAGTTGATGTTTGAGGCGTGTCAATGCTCTCACCCTCCCACTTACATGCCCTGGCTATGGGTGATGGGCATGGGGCTGGCTGTGCCCATCATGGTGTGGTTCCTGGCTCAGAAGACCCAAACCCTTGTGCTCCCCCGTGGTGGGGCTGCGTGGATGTGGAGAGGAGCAGGAAAGCAAAGCTCTGCGCCCTGCTCCATGTCACTGGGGTTCAGCAAACCCGAGTGGTGTGAGCTGGGGCTGCCCTGGCTGTGGGGGCTGAGCAGCCTCTGCTTCAGTTTCCATGCAGTCATCCTGGCCTTGCCAAAGGGGGTGGCTCACACCAGGGAAGCTGCTTTTCCTGGGCAGTGTTTTGGCCTCCAGAGCCAATCTGCCCTGTGCTGCTCCCACTTGGCCCTTGGGTTCATGTGCTGAGCAGCCCCCCCCTCCTGCACCACTTTAGGGGTCTCATTCAGCTCACTCAGTGCTTTGCGTTTCCAGCCTGTTCATGCTTCCTCCCAACATCCAGACCTAGGAGATTGCCGAGGGCAGGAGGTTCAGCCAAAATCTTGCTGTTGTTCAGACTTCCATTTCCATAGCAGTAGCCATGGATACAGACTGTTTGTGCAAATAACCAATATTCCCACCCACACCAATTGCTGACCATCACAGGGCAACCCAGGGCTCGGTGTCCATCAGAGCCGTTGGCTTTACCTGCTCCTGGAAGTTTCTCCTTTTCCCAGATGCTCTCTAGGGCTTTGCTTAAAACAAAACCCAACCTTCTCAAATGGGTAGAGTTATTTAAGTGCATTCAAAACACTCCGGGTGGCTTGCACTGTGGCAGAGGCGAGTGGTGGCCTCCGGCTTCTCTCCCTTATGGTGTCTGAGGGTGGAACAAACCCTGGTTCCTAGAGCCCTGGTTGTGTGTGCAGGCTCTGCCTGTCCTCTCAGGGCTTTGTGCAGGTACGGTGGGGTCTGGAAGTTGGGGTTTGCATCCTGGCATCAGCTCATGGGGCTGGGTCTGCCACTGGTATTCCCTAGGGCAACCCTGCGACCTCAATGCCAGGTTGTCCTGGGGAATACCAATGGCAGACCCAGCCCCATTGGCTGATGTGATGCTGTTGCAGTTCTCTCTCTGTCTGGTTATGTGCCAGGGCCTCACCACCCTCACAGGGGATGAAGAACTTCCACCTAAGATCTCATCTCAATCTCCCCTCTGTCAGGTTAAAGCCATTCCCCCTTGTCCTGTCACTACAGGCCCTTGTCAAAAGCCCCTCTCCAGATTTCTTGTCACCCCTTTTGGCACTGGAAGCTGCTCTAAGGTCTCCCCTTAAGGAGCCTTCTCTTCTCCAGGCTGATCAAGCCCAGCTCTCTCAGCCTGTCTCCAGAGCAGAGCTGCTCCAGCCCTCGGACCCTCTTCATGCATTAAAGCAGGCTTTCAATAACAGAGTTTAAGGTTTTGGGGGTGTGAAGCTGAGATTTCCCCATCTATGCCATTTGCAGGGGAGGTTTTGGATACTGTCCCAGGGAATGTTCCCTGTCTTACAAGTCTGTACCTACATGCTCATACACACCCCTCGCATTTTTTCCCATTTTGGTGAGCTTGATAGTAACCAGTGCTTTGCCTTGTGTGAGGTGACTTTGCTCTTTGCTCGCTGATTTGACGCAACACTGGAAATGAAACTTCTGTGCTTTATGTACCTTCCAGATCTAATCCTGACTGTAGGTGAACAAATTAAGGATAGAGATTTGGATTCAGTTGCAGGCATTTGTTCCAACCCTTAACCTTTCTGAGATCGTGTAGAACTTTCCCGGGGAAAGGTTGAAAGCCTCTCTTTGCAGATATCTGAAAATCAGGTTGGATAAGGCAGTAGCAAGTATCCTATAGGGAATACTTCTGCACTGGAAAGCGGTGTAGAGGGCTCAGATTCAGAGATGAAAAAAGATCCTTTACAGTACAGAGCAACAATACTTTTGCAGCTGAGGTGCTAAAAATCACATGCACTTTTATTTCTCTTGAGCCTTTGAAGCAACAGCCTGTCAGTGCTTGAGCTCCCCTTAAATTTATGTGATGCACCCGTTTCCTTATTACTTGCATAGACAAGGCATCCAGCAACACGTTCATTCTGAAATGTCCTGCCATTATGAATGCAGTTGCTGTTCATTGTAAGAGCACCAATCACGATGAATTAGTTTTGCATTCATGTAGATGTTACGAGCATTTTGGGTTTCTTTTTTTGTCTAATTTAGATCAGTAAATGGACACTTAAACGCATTAGCTGTATGCCCATTGCTCTGCCAAGGGAGCAAGGCAAAATCCTGCATGTAGATTCAGCCTCGCATAATTCCCAGCGTAGTGGGGAATTTCCTCCTGGCTAGAAATTAGCATCCAGCCCTTCTGGATTGATTGACTGTTTCTTGTGACAGCATGGACCTTAATCAATGTGTTGCGTACACAGCAGGCCCATCTTTTCATGCTGTAGGCGTTCCGCTGTCATTTAGCGGCTGGCTCAATTTAATGGACCACTTACTGTATCAGATACCTGCTTTGAGGCTGGGGGGATTTTTCTGAGCTGGGAGGGAAGGAGCTCTCAGTATTTATCAGAGGAACCATCCATTTTCTTTTTTTTTGCAGGCAGCTTTGGGTGCTTCCCCTCACATAAGCGCAGTTTGGCTGCAAAAGGTTGGTGTTGCCATGATAAGCCTGTTGTCGGTGGGTAAACTCTGCAGTTCAGTGATGCAGAATCTCTGCTCAGTCAACTGGGAGCTAGAAATAATTTGGTGGCAGAGGCTTAGAGCTCAAGCAGGACAGAACTTCCAGGTGCTGGTGTGAATAGTGAAGTGTGTGGGGAAGGTACAGAAGGGAAGAAGTGCAGGGGCACCAGAGGGCTTGTGCAGATCCAGGTACAGAGTGAAGAGTGCTGAGGGAAGGCATTTAGATCATAGCATCATAGAATGGTTTGGGTTAGAAGGGACCTTAGAGCTCATCTAGTTCCAAACCCTGCCACGGGCAAGGACACCTTCCACCAGACCAGGTTGCTCCAAGCCCCATCCAACCTGGCCTTGGACATTGCCAGGGATGGGGCATGTGGGAGTCCACAGCCAGCCCCAGGTAGAATGCTGCTTGCAGGGGAGCCATGTACCTTGCCCCAAGAATGGTAAATGATGCCCTTAGTCCTGCTGGGACATGGCTGAACACCAAGTGCAGGAAAGCAGGGCAGCCAAATCACCTTGAGATGCTGGGCCTCCTCTGTGTCTGCAGCTCCCGCGTTTTCAGCCAGTCTCAGCTTTTCCAGCTCTCCTTGCAAACTGCACGCTCTGCTCTGGGCCTGGAAGGGGCACACACAGTAAGAACACAGTGGCAGTCACCTCCTGCATCCTCCTCGGCGGGTCTGCCTCTGGTGAAGGGTTAGGTCATACAGCCAGGGTTGGATGTGAAACACAATAGGTTGCTTTTGCTGATCCAGCTTCCACCAGGAAGATGGCATTTCTCGCCACACGCAGCATGAAACCCAGCTAAAGCCCTAAAGGGAAAGAGCTGGCAAAACCCTCTGGGGGGACTGGGAGAGGGGCAATTCGAGGGGCCAGCAATGCAAGCCTGGCTTTAGCACAGCTCCTGCAGGCAGTTCTTCAGGAATGTGGCAATGCCCGAGATGGGGAGAGGGATGGGGAAAAGCTTTCAAATTAATCCTTCAGGTTAATTCCTGGGCTTCATTAGCAGCCAAGAACCCACCAAGGCTTTGCAAACCCTTGTATCCTCCTCTCCTGCACCTACCTCCTCCAGCTCCTGTGCCAGCTTCTGCCGCAGCACTTGCTCCTTCTCCACCAGTGTTTCGTTCTGCTCCAGCTGGGTTTTCAACTGTGTTAGGAACAGGGGAAAAACCCAGAAATGAGACTTAAAATGACCCAAGAGATGAGCCAAGAAGTGACACTGCCAAGAAAGCTGGGCTAGACAGGAGAAATGAAAACTGAGCTTCCCCAGGGCACCAAAGGGCAGCAGGTACAGGAACCCCCTCTCTGCACAGAAATGGTGAAGATGCTGATGGCAAGCCCCAGGCTTGGCTTTGCATTGCAAGTTCTGTCTGCTCCTTGGGCAGCACCTGGTGGGACTTGGGACAAGAGGCACTTCTTAGTGGGGGATCCCTGGCAGTGCTCAAGGCCAGGTTGAATGAGGCTTGGAGCAACCTGCTCTAGTGGAAGGTGTCCCTGTCTGTGGCAGGGGTTGGAACTGGATGGGCTTTAAGGTCCCTTCCGACTCAAACCCATCTGTGATCCTATGATTCTATGACCCTGGCAGGTCCTCGTGCCCAGGAGAAGGCTCCATACTTAACAGGATTAAATGGGAGAGATAGAGCCCAGCTTGTGGCAGCACCACCACCCAGAGGCGTTAACTGAGCAGGAATAGCTGCTGCTGCTGCCCTCAGCCTGGCTCCAGAGAGATTTATGGAGTCTCTGTAATCCTGATCCCCACTGAGAAGAGATCCCGGTGCAGCTCTGTTGGGGTGCCTGCTTCCTCTGAGGAGACCCAAACCCGAAGGGGCATCATGACGTGGCAATGTCAGCACAAGGGCTCGCAGCATCCACTGCCTGCCCCCCGCTAAATCCTGCCAGCCTCATGCTGTGACAGAGGGTTTCCGATGGGAACAGTGCGGTGAAAGCCAGCTGGTGACGTGTTCCCAGAGGGAATAGGACAGGTAGTTGACAGGACGGGGGGCTGGCTTCCCCCCAGCACACAGGACAGGAGACAACACAGATGCAACAACAGCAAAGCCATGTGTGGTTCTCCATGCGGTTAGCAATGATGAGACGGGACAAGGGATGTGGTTAAGGGTCAGTGGTCTCACCACCCTAACCTCGAGGGGCGCAGGCTCGCTGGAGTCAGCTCGTAACCCCCCTACTCCATCCTGTACATGGCTCCTCATCTCACTCAACTGCTGCCTGACCTGGAAGGAGGACCAGCAAGCCTGGCTCTGTTGCACATCCCCACACCGCAGCCATTACAAGACCCACGAGGACCTGTGAAGTTTTCCAGGGTTTTTTCCTTGCAGACGAGCTGAAACGTTTGGAAAACCACTTGTTTCTGCCAGACACAGGATGGTGGTACCTAATGTGGGCAGCATGAGTCACAAAGCTCCCAGGGGTGCAGAGCACAAGCTCATGTATCAGCTGCTCTCCTTAGATCACTCGGCATTTTGGTTTAAAGCCACTGCTGAGGGTTTGCACTAACAGGGTTGAGGTGTCCATTAAAGCAATCGAGGCAGGGTGGCAGGTCCCATTGTGCCATCAATCACAGCTGGGATGGACAGGGAGGCAGCTTGCTCAGAGAAGCTGTGGCTGCCCCATCCCTGGCAGTGTTCAAGGCCAGGTTGGACACAAGGGGTTTGGAGCAACCTGCTCTAGTGGAAGGGGTCCCTGCCTGTGGCAGGGGCTGGAACTGGATGAGCTTTAAGGTCCCTTCCAAACCAAACCAGTCTGGGATTCTGTGATCTAATGAGATTAAGGCTAATGATGACCTCATGCCAAGAGGCTGCACTGACCTGCACCATAGCAGTTGCAAGGCTAGGAAGAGTCATTTTCCCAAGAGTCAGTTTCCCAAGGGAAACTGTTCTGGCTCCGTTCTGAGCAGCTCTGCAAGCCAGCAGTACTGCTGAGGACTTTAAAAGCCATCTCCTGAGCCTCTTACAATCACAGTATGGATTAAAAACCAGGAACCCTCATGGTTTTATCAGGTCTGTTGGCTCTTCTGGCCCCTATATCCCAGCCCTCTTCCTCACTTCCATGCAGAAGCTCAGCCCTATCCTCCAGCTCCCCGACTGACTCCTACATGAGGTCTGCCCAGCCTCAGCTCTCCCATCCAGAGGTGGATGGATGGATGCTAAAGGCACCCAACTCTCTGCCTCAGGGCGGTGTTGGGGTAACCAGTGTCCAGCAGTGGGTGGCTGCTGCACACCATACATGTGAGCCTTGCTGCTCTCCTTCCCACTGGAGGAAAGGCAGGCAAATAGAAATCTCCTCCTGGGTCCCAAACAACCCCTTACCAGGGCCAGCTGCTTGCTCTGCTTCTGTGTTTCCATCTTGGCTGTCTCCAGCTGCTCCTTGGACTCTGACAAGAGCTGCCTCAACTGTCAAGGAAGAACAGAGAAGTCCATTCATGCGTTTGGGTTTGGAGCCCTTTGGCCCAAGGAAGCATTTTCATGACGTGCAATCTTCCCACTGAGGCCGAGAATCATGGAATCCCAGAATGGTTTGGATGGAAGGGACCTTAAAGCTCCTCCAGTTCCAACCCCTGCCACAGGCAGGGACACCTTCCACTAGAGCAGCTTGCTCCAAGCCCTGTCCAGCCTGGCCTTGATTGGATTGGTTTTCTCCTGCTTTGCAAAGCTGCAGATCCCCAGGGCACTGCCCCTGCATCCCAAGAGCATGGATGGGCAGTGTGAGTCTGGCTTAGAAGAAAGAAGCATTTGAGAAGGTAACGGCGGCCACACTTACCACTTCAACTTCTTTTGTGTAGTTTTGGCGTTCAGAGCTGGCTGTCTTCAAGTGAGTTTCCAGTTGTGTTTCCAGAAGGGAGGTGTATTCCTTTAGCTGGATTAAAAGGGAGGAAAGCAGGAGGGAGTTGATTGAGGTTCAATACCTGCCAAACATCCACGATCCAAGGCTGCCTTCCCCAGGACAAGACAGGGGATGGACCCGAACTCAGCTCAAGCACAGGATGCATCCATCTGGCACCTGCACAGGGACCTTTTCCAGTACCCAAAAAAACCTCACCTGATCTGTGCTCTGCAGATCTGCTTTCAGCTTCTCCACCACGTCTTCAAGGGATTTCAGCTGGAGCTGCGACTAAACCAGAAAGGATCAGAGGTCAGCAAACAACACCTCACATGGACACTGAGCATCCTTCATCCAACTGAATACCAACCACTTTGTCCTGCACCCAAGTGCGGAACAGACCTGACACCAAAGCAGAACTCTACAGCCTGCAGGGCAGGAGCTCCAGTTCTCATGGAGGATGAATCCAACAAGCCCAGGCTGTAAACCGTGGAGTGAGGCAACAGCTTTTGCCTGCAGGACTTCAGCTGGCTGCAGTCGGCTTCCAACACCCCAGAAACTGGCACCAGACTCGGTGCAAGTTTCCTACTGAAAGTGCCTTTGGTTTGGAAGCAGCAAGGCAGACTTTCCAATGAGGTGTCATGGGTTTTACTGTGAAAAGCAGCCAAGCATGGGGCTTGCATTTAAACCTGGACAGCTTTGTGGAGAGGATTCGGCTGCTGAGCTTTCGGGATAGGAGGAATTCGCCTCTTCTCCACAGAGAGGCAGGGCTGCTCTGGGCCACGCTCTCACCACCAGACGTTCATCCCACCACGCACACCACCAGCGGCCACGTCATCCCGGAGCAATCCTACAGCCGCTCGCAGCAGGAGCCAGCAAGGGCTGAGGAACCAAAGATCTCTTGTACAAGGAGCTCCCCGCCACCTCCCTGCAGCCCCAGCTAACTCCAGAACCCCACGTGATGGATGGGGAGCAGCCAGACCATGGAAAGCAGCTTCATCTCAGCTCAAGAGGGAGGAGGTAACTTAGGTCTGCTCTGCAGAAGGGGCACGGCCAGCCAAGTTCTCTCAGACTCCAGCTAAGTCACGAGAGCTCACAGGACTTCTGGGCAACAGCAAGAGCTCTCTGGCTGCTGCAGGCTGGCTTTTTAACCAGGAAGAGCCATACCCAGAGCCTGACACACAGCTGGACCCAGAACTATGTGCAGAACGTGGCTTGGACCTCAGCTCCTTCCTGAAGGCTCAACGAACGCCAAGGTCAACAGGCTTTGAGAGCAAGCCAAGTCCTTCTGATAACGGGAGTTCAAGAGTCCTGCACGTGCTCTCCTCCCGTCACGCCAGCACCCACCAGGAGGGCTCAGCCCCATTTCCAAGCATCTGAGCTTGGGATTACTTTAGCGGTGCAGTGGTTTCCCAGCTACCAGAATGCCTGAACTGGGGAGCTGCCACCACTCCTCCAGCTGTACTGGCAGGGTCTAAGCACACACCAGAGGGAAGAGAGGCCTCGCTCTTATGTGAGGTGCACTTCTTGTCTCCTGGTTTGGTGACAGGAGAGTCCCTGTGTCCCAGAGCTCAAGGGTGGCAGAAGCGGTCAATGCCATAATCCCATTGACAGCCAACATCTGCTCCCATAAGTCCAGCTGCTCAAGTGACAAACCCACCTTCTGGACTTCCTCTTCGGATGCCGTGAGCTTTGCTTTCCACACCTGCTCCTCCTCCTCCACGCTCTTCTGCAGGTCTCGCAGCATCCCTTCCTGCTGGCAAACCCTCAGTGAGCCCACATCTCCTCCAGCCCTCCCAAGCCGAGCAGTGTCAGGGCTGGAAGGCCTGGAAAACCCAACACCCTCCAAGGATTTGGGCCCCACAAGGAGTGACAGAATTAGGTAGGCCAGGGGAATCTCAGCTCCTTGTCTGGCTCAACCACCCTTCCCATCAGAGCCCTTGCTGTGCCACATCCCACCACCACCAGCAAGGTTTCCAATGCAGTTAGGCTGAAGAAGAACTCAAGAACTTCACGTTTCTCCTATTCCCCTGTCTCAACAGCAAACACAGCAGCCCTACAACATACTGCGGGATGCTCACAATGAGCCCATGGGCAGCCTGAGCTGCCAGGAGACCTCTCAAGAGGTATATTTTAGTGGCAGATCAACAGAGCACAAAGGGCTGTAACCTACCGTCTCTGCAAGGATAGTTCTATACTGCTCACATTCTGCTTGTAAAGTGCTTTGCGCTTCCTCTGCCTCTTTTAATTTAAGTGCTGAATCCTGAAAAGAGAGGGAAGTGATGGAAAGGGAGGTGAGGAAAAGACGTGAGCGACCTTCAGGTACTGCCTCACCCCTTCACTTTCCAGTCCCTTCACTCACTGGGGGCTCTGCGGTAACTGTTTGCTGCTTTAGCACATCCACGGCCTTCTCCTTAAACTCTTGTAGCCACTTGTCATAATCCTGAGTCTGGAAAAGACAAGGACAAGGAAGCAAAAGGATGCTCAGGTGTGTGTCCTTCCCACGTGGTGGAGGCTAGGGATGCCTGAGCCAGCCCATGCCTACCTGCTGCAATGACACAGTGACACCGGGGAGGGCAGCGAGCAGCGTCTGCTTGGTTCGTGTCTGGAGTGTGTCCAGTTGTTGGGTCAGCTCTTCCTGTAAGAGGGACAAACTGGCATGGGATGGAGGTCTTGGGTGCCTCCGGTCCTGCTTTTCTGTGCTTACAGGGGTGAGCTGGCATGGGGAAACCAGCCAACAGAGACCAGCACAGAAACATCCCTCCCAGACCGCCTACCTTCCCAGTTCCCTGACCACAACCTAGCAGGGATACGTGGCCCTCAAGAGAACCTTTGGAGAAGCTGACAGGAGAGCTGGGCCAGCACTGCTCCCAGGAGAAGAGAGGCAACCCAGGGCAAGCATCTCTGGTGGCCTGGGGAGGCTGAATGTTTCCCTTGCAACATCACCAAGAGAGAAACACCAGGCTCACCTTTGTTTTTGTAGCAGCCAGTAGTTTTTCCTCACACGCCTTCTCCACCGTGGTCAACGCTTCCATTGCTTTCCAGTTCTTCTCACGAAGGTCCTGCCAAGGCAACACACAGAGGGCAATAAGCCACACGTCATGCCGAAGGCCACCAAGCTGCTTCCTGGCACTGAGGAGGATTTCAAAGCCTCCACTCAGGAAAACAGGCATCAGCTCATCCCTGGCAGTGTTCAAGGCCAGGTTGGACACAGGGGCTTTGAGCAACCTGCTCTAGTGGAAGGGGTCCCTGCCTGTGGCAGGGGTTGGAACTGGATGAGCTTTAAGGTCCCTTCCAGCCCAAACCATTCTGGGATTCTATGATTCCTCTGCCCACATGTGCCCCTTCCCTCTCCATCCCTGCCATGGCCCAGGTGATGGCCTTGAGGGAGCAGAGCAGAGCTGAATGGAGGCAGGAGCTCTAGGAGTAGCCCTCAGGGTGCCTAGAGAGGACAGAGGCCAAGCAGAGGACCTTAAGGTTTCCTCCACACAACTATTACCATCTTGTAGTAGAGGGACAAGGAGCAGAGGAGCAATGAAGTGTGAGGGACCCTCGATCAGGGATTGCTGATGGGACCCTGATGGGGTAGGATCTCCCTGGCTTACCGAGAGAACAGGGGACAGACACCCGCACAGCCTGATTCCTGCTCTGCAGCAGATGAGGCAATGCCTCCAGTGCTCTGCCGGGCCACACCATGGAGCTACGATGGGTTTGTCATTCAACCCCCAGAGATCTCGGGTTTGGAGGAATAAACTGTGAGCAGCAAATGCTGAGCCTGCCTCACTCACGTACGTTGTTTTTCATCTTCTGTTGCTCCACCGCCTCCCGCAGCCCTGTGGCTTCCCTTTCCAAGGACAAGAGCTGGTCTGTCTTCTCCTGGAGCCTGGAAAGGCAGGATGCAGGAGTGAGTCTCGGCATCCACTGCCCTCCCAGGTAGCAAGGTCCCAAGATGGGGACCACAGCCCTTCCTATCCCGGTCTGCTCCGGGATCTACAAACAGCAGGAGGAATTGGACCTATAACCATAGCCATGGCCATGCTGGAACGGGATACGGCTTTCTACTGGGTTATCAGCAGTAATGGAGTAGCTGGCTGTACACCCAGGACAAGAGGAAGAAGCAACCTGATCCAAAGGCCAGAAATTCCAGCTTACACAACCAGGACTGCTCCTGTCCATGGTTCCTTAGGCTGAGACAGCTCTGCATTTTTAAAGCATCGTCCTACTATCTTGAGTAACCAGCCTCAGCTACTACCTGCTAATATGGGGCCAACAGTGGAGCCAATTAATACTTCAAAGCCCTGGGAGACACGGACAGCAAGCTGGAAGTGCCATAGCAGTCTCCATGTGCACCTAGACCCACCTTGACTGCAGCTGCTTCATTTCTGCTTCATTGGCTGCCTGGAAGAGAGAAAGCACTTTCGTTACCTCTCCTAGGCACATAATGCAGGTTCAGCCCTTCCTGCAGCATCCCGGAGAAGGAGATAACACAGGTATTGTGTTAACACAGTGCAAAAGCACCCGCTTGAGCAGTGTAACCCCCTCTCCTCCTCCCACCCCATTTAAACAAACACACAACCTGCAAGTCCCTGTCTTTTTGTGCCTCCCTCATCTGTCCTGCCTCCAGCAGAGCTTCAATGGATTTGATCCTTTCTAGGAGCTTTGTGTTCTCCGAGCTGGCATCCTGCAGTCTCCCCTTCACGTTGTCTAGCTCCAGCAGCTTGCTTTTAACTTCTGCTTCCGAGCTCAGCAGCTTGGCCTGCAGTTCTGTTGGAGGAAAGGGTGAGAAACAAGGTAAGGTAGGTGCAAACCAATCTGGAGGCTCCCCACCCTGCCCTGACCAAGGAGGACTATTGGCCAAAGAAGCCTTGGCCACAGATGTTTTTCAGGAGGCAGGGATGCAGGACAGCACAGGAGAGAGGCACTGGAATGGCATCCATATGAGCATGGACCAGCCCCGTGTCTTGCTCACACTGATACCAGGTATCCTAACTCAACCCTGGGTCTCCTTGTCCCAGCAAGCACCCAGCCCCAAAAGCTCTGGGTCTGCTCCAGAGCTCTCCCTGCACCGATCCAATGTCCTCACCAGCAATGCTCTGCTGCTGTGCTTTGGCCTTTTCTGCGTCTGCCAACAGGCTTTTGTAGCTGGTCTGGGTTTTGCGGAGCTCGTCACTTACTTCATCCAGCCTCTTCTGCAGCATCGCCTCTACCTCCCTTTGGGAAGCCTGTATGGCAGGAAAAGAAGGCTTTCGTAGCGTGCCAGTTCGAAGCAAAGCTCCATGTGTCACATAATGTTATCTTTAAGCTGTGCTTCAGGGGTTTAAGTCGTCTTCCCCCCTGCTCCCCACTGTGCACGAAGCATCTTGCCTCGTGCGTGGGTTTTGTCACTTGCCAGCCCCCAAGTGGGAAACAGACAACACCCAAATGTCTCAGTTCTGGGCCAAGAACTCGGGCATCCTCTCCTCTGCTGCAGCTCTGAAAAGCCTCTGAAAGCCCTGGTCCTAATGCACAGCCCAGCAGGAAGAGGTGCTGCCACGGTGCTTAGCAGGATGGAGACACTCCGCCACGTGTTTCCACAGTGGAGGAATGTTCTGTGCAGTTTCAGCCAGGGAATACTTTCTTTTTCCATCTTAGAAAGTGGTGAGGAAGAGGCCTGGACAAGGCAGGCGCTTCAGGGGGAACACAGAGGAGGAGGACGAGCGTGCTGCAAACCAGCCACTCTGTGGGTATGAGTTGCACCCTTGCAGATGCAGAAACACTGCTTTGCAAGGAGGTGAGAGAAGGTAAACCAGCAACCCCGCCTCTCTCTGAGGGATGCTTCCAGAACCACCAGGAAAGCAGGACTTCTCCATTCCTTGAGATTTTGACCCTGCATCCTCAGCTCAGAGCTCCAGAAGAGAAGGTTCCTAAAGGGGCTGACAAGAAACCTGGAGAGGGGCTTTGGACAAGGGCCTGTAGGGACAGGACAAGGGGGAATGGCTTTAACCTGACAGAGGGGAGATTGAGATGAGATCTCAAGCAGAAGTTCTTCCCTGTGAGGGTGGTGAGGCCCTGGCACAGGTTGCCCAGAGGAGCTGAATGTTAAACAGAACTGGTCCTACAGTTGAACCATGAGTCACTCTACTATTGATTATTCACCAGCCAGACATAGCCCCATTCACTACAACCCTTGAGTTCTGCCATTTAGCCAGGTCTTCACCCAGCACGCCATGAACACACTCATACCACAGTTGGATGACTTGTGTTTCTGGCAAGAGATGAGGGACAAGACTTTGTGACCGTATCTTTAACTCATGGAAAATGCACAGCTTTAGAAATATTTGTAATGAATATAGGTGTTTATCATCAAGCACCTTGCATGCATTCAAGATATATGTAGTTTTAAGAAAGAAAGAATGTTCAAAGTACAGTCATCTTCTCACTACTCTAAGAATGCTTCATTCCCTAATTTTCATTTTGCCTCAGGAAGTGCATTAGATCCTGTAGTATTCAACTCACTGCCATGTCCTTATTGTAAATCTGCCAGCTTGTCAGTGGATTTTTTAAAATAATACCTCAAAATAATGACTAAAGTCACAGAGTTCTGCAAAGCATTCTCCAAAACAGTGGTGGATTGTATTTATTTTATTTCCCACCGCAGTGAAGTGGAGTGAGATGGGGTTTTTATCTTTTTTTCCTGTTTTTTCATTTTTCTTTCTCTCTACACCAGCAGCTTAACATATAGAAATACAAATGTACCAGGTGAAAAATTGTCTGAAACTGATGAGAACCATGGTGTTGCTTCCATGAGCCATGAAAACACTGTTGCCTGTTTCTTGACATTTCCTGTCTGGTATTTTTTATTATTATTTATTTATTTTTTTAAGTGCTAAACAGTAGAACCTCCTTTCCTTTACACAAGGAGGTGTTTTCTCCCATGGCTGTGCTCACTTAACTCCCATTAATG
>JAVHNF010011834.1:0-11702 GCA_034783455.1 Micropsitta finschii | reverse complement strand
AAAATTTATAATAGATGAGAACGGGACTGCATGCCCTACAAGGCAAAAGTCTGGCCTTCCACTTCAACTCTTCTCCTCAACTATGCTTACAATTTTTTCTTTGGGGGGGGTGTTTCTCCCAGCTGTGTTTATTCATAACAACTAAGTCAATGACAGCAAACTTTTGTATGTTCCCATAGTGGGGGTCTTTTAATTGCCTAGCTCTAATATTTTTCAATTCTCTGTTACAAATGTAACAGAGTCCATTGTGCAAATACAAAAACCAGACTAAGCAGACTTCAATTGACAATAAAAATGCGTCTGTCCCACTCTTTGAATTTCTTCTGTTTTTAAAACAGTGGAGAACAAAATGCTTGGTCTTTACTGATGCATCCTTACATTTGTAGAAGGATGATCATGCTAAAGATGAATGTACAGCAGGCAAATTAAATAAATTCACCAAAGTGCCTCTTCTCCAGATTACTTGGAAGCAGTAAAGATAATTTTGATGTTTGCCAGTTGGTTGCAGGCATATGCAGTAGAGAATGTGTAGAAGCTACATGTTCAGTGCAACAGTAGGCTAAGATGGAGAAGAGTGTTACATTCAATGCTTAGCAAATTTGCCAGTGACCTTACAAACTGAACTGCGCCATCCCTTTTTGTTTGTTTATCAGGTAAAACTAAGACCCTATGACTATGACCTAGTCAGGCTTGTTCAACAAGCGTGGTAGTCACTGAATGCAGTTGTTCAAGAGTTGATCTGAGAGTGAGAAAATCACGTAATGGCAGTCCAAAGAAGTAGAGAGACTGAAACCATTTGTGTGTGAGGTTGCACTCAATAAGCAGAGATGCAACAAACCATGTTTAAGCACGGCATGTTGATGACGCCCATTTAACAAAAGACAGTCTGGCTACAAACCTATGATCTTGAACTTATGCAATGGCCTTACTTTATCAACTAAGCTACTGGAACGAATGATGAAACAGGAGCATCCTAAAAATAGTGAAGCATGATTAACACTTCTGTTGAACACAGTGGGATGGATTCATCAACCATAACAATTTTTGAATAATTAACTTACTGAATTTTTCATTAGAAAAGCACAACATTCATACAGTGTAATTATTACAGTATGAAACATGTTTGAATTAGAACAAGATAACTTTGTCATTGGGTACGGAAATGGGAAATGTTCTCCTCCCCAGGTTCTAGGAATTATGTACCTAACATTCTTTTGCAGCACACTGTACAAGCTACTATTAATAATATATCTATAGCTGAACATAAGGTATGGAGGGAGTGTTTGAAATGTTTAATTATTCAAATGAAGGAATTAATTGACTGTGCCTTTTTTGCAGTTCAACAATATTTCTAAACACTAGAAGAGGTCAACATGCTAGAAAGAATGCAGGTGCCTAGGAGGAGGTAAAAACTAAAATAAGTGGAAACTGAAAACTTTCCTAATGACTGAAGCTATGGTATAAACACTGTATGTGCTGTCTTCCTGAGTTGCATTCATAAATCAAATCCATTATAAATTCCTATGTATTTGGGCTCCTGAATTGAAAGAAATCGGATTAAAAATATGATCTTACAGTTCCTACAGAGCATTGGCTGGTGGTGTTTGCATAATAACAGCCTAGCCACAGCTCTCACAGAGATGGCAAGATCACCAGTTACTGTTGGTATTTACCAATGAACTTTAATATCAAGAAAAATAAGTTTACTTTTACTCTCTTTTAATTAAGTCTTTACCACCTGCAAATTCACAGTAAGATGAATGGTAATACATGTGTCTCTTCTCTATAGTAAGGAGACCTTCAAGGGATGTCTCCTTACTTCCATTTCCTGATGAGTTTCATAACTCAAAATGTTTTGAGAGGATGTAGTGACTGAGTTGCAGATGCCACAGGAATTATATTGGACTCCAGTGAAAACCTTGAAGAAAGGCCTTGAATGTGAACAAGTAATCACTGATTGGAGAGCCAGTGGAGTATATCTAGTGTTGGTGTAGTACTCACACTTGTGAAGAGCAAAGTGAAGTCCAAATGATTCACATTTAGGCTTTCTGTGACAACTGTAAACAAAATGATACTCTGTTCACCAAAGAATCTCCTTTCTTTTTCTGCCCTTCCTCCTATTAAACTGAAGTAGCTTCTCCATCTCTTATTAGTGGTTTCTGTTAAGTAAACAAACAAAAAACAACAGAAGGAAACCGGGGACAAGTTCTTCTTATGCTGAGAAGATGAAAGTAGAATGCAGAGTCCAGATTCTTGAATTGATTAAGAAGAGACATCTGCTTGTTATCTTCTGCTAGCTATTTAACCTCCATAGAAGAGCACTGGGTGAGACAAAGTTCTCTCATCAGCACTTCATTGTTGGTTGTCATGTTTTCCACTCAGCATCCAGACTTTTAGGTTCATCCTTCTGAGGCATCGAACTGTCTATGGAGAGAGCTGAAGTATCTGAGTCTGCATTAGAGATTCTTCTTCAGAAGATAGGCACTATGGGAAAACGTTTTAAAGTCAGGTATTTGGAAAAGGCTTTGGGGAAAAAACATATCTATGTATACAATATCTAGAATCATAGAATTGTTTAGGTTGGAAAATACCTTTAAGATTATTGAGCCCAATGGGTACTGAACCAGCACTGCCAAGTTCATCACTCTCCATGTCCCTAAGTGCTACATCCATGTCTTTTAAGTACCTCCAGGGTTGGTGACTCCACCACTGCCCTCAGCAGCCTGTTCCAGCGCTCAACAACCCTGTCAGTGAAGAAATTGTTCCTAATATCCAATCCAAATATCCCCTGGCATTATTTGAGGCCATTTTCTTTTGTCCTATCACCTGTTACTTGAGAGAAGAGACCAGCTCCCACTTCGCTATAATCTCCTCTAAGGTACTTGCAGAGAGTGAGAAGGTCTCCCCTCAGCCTCTCTTTCTCCAGGCTAAACCCCCCGAGGTCCCTCAGCCTGCCCTCGTCATACTTGTGCTTCAGACCCTTCACCAGCTTCCTTGCCCTCTTCTGGACATGCTCCAGCTCCTCAATGTCTTTCTTACAGTGACTGGCCCAACAAATACCTATATAATATATAAAAAGTGTGATTGATGGGTCTGATTCAGCAGGTGAAGATCTTGATATACTCTGCCCATTTGACATACAAAATATGATGTAGTACTGTATCCATTGCTGCACTTCACTAATATTTACTTCAGTATAGGACTAATTTCTTTAGTTTGTGATTCCAAAATGACAGTACCTTTTTACATTCATCAGTTCTCAAGCGATTTTAATCTAGTCTCATCTGACACCATACTGTATAATTATTTCTGTATTAAAGAAAGTATTAAAGAAATTGGAATTAGTGAGAATTTGGTAGTGCTGAACTTTTGGCAAAATAGTATTCATTATTATACTTCTAAGCATACCTAGATGGAGATCATCACATTTCCTGCTGGAACTGATGGGAAAGCAACTATTCTGTTTGCCTCTCTAGAAATCTCTAGGGCTAATTTGGCTCAAGGGAAGGTCAAACTTCATTGGAAACCAGGTTAATTTACATATTTATTTTTAGTCAAGCTATAGTCAAAGTCTAAATATTGTTAAATATAAAATGTATAACTGGATAAACACATTATTTATGCAAGTCAGCATAAATCTGGAGGAATCTCCAGAGAATCACCATAAAGACCATGCATAACTTTTGTCTATCCTATTTTTGAGAATTTATTTGGGACTGCATAAGGCTAAATTTCTTTGTCAGTGCAGGTTTTGTATGCTAGTATTGCTAAACTGTAGTAAGGATTCTCCCACTGTGCATTTAAGGCACTGAGAGATCTGTACATGGTCTGTTCATGCATTTGATATGCTACAATACTTGAAGTCTATCTACTGTAAATAAGGATGGGAAGCTTGTCTAGGAACAGTCTGGGAAGCCCTGACCTGAAGAAGCATCTGTTACCTTGCATCAACCAGAAATAATGATAACATAAACAGACTGGTACTAAAATTTCCAATCTTTCCTCTTGGACTCCAAAGCCAAAAAGCAATCTGTGTAGCTCTGATGTTGCACTGTATTCTTCCCCTTCAGCTCCTCACTGGGCAAACAGGTTCCTTTTGTCATAATGACAAATTTAAGGGTGACAAATTTGACTGGTTTTTTACTAACAACCAACAGAGAATACTTGCTTTTAAGGATTCTGCCAGATTTGCTTAGTTGGACTCTTTGGATGAAATAAGCTAGCAAAAGGCCATGCTAACAGTCTCAAAGCTCTAATTTTTACATTTTAGCACTATTTTGCTTCTGGATAAACTTTGGTTAACATATTTCTGCAACTCAGTCAAATAAAGAGTGAAATCCAGCCTGCTGAAAAGAGCCCTGGCCATTAGAATTTTATCTACTAATATTGTCCCAGTATTTACTACTTCATCCAGGTTTTGAAGTATAGTTGTTTTGGAAGCGTCTATATCTGTACAAAGATCATAGAATCATAGAATAGTAAAAGATGAAGTATTTCAGTAGCTAAAATATGTTTAAAACCAATTTCTCAATGAAAAATGTTTTACACTTGACTCCTAATATACTGAATAACACATTTTTAAACCTTGGAGGTGAGCATCTGGTTTTCTCGCAACAGCAGTTCTTCCACTTACTCCTAAGAATACCTTATTCTGCTTCTGCAGGTGAAATATTAGCAGCTTGTTCATACCCACTCAGACTTTGATAACAATGCTGTTAGCAAGGCCACAAAGTAGTGTAAAATGAAATGGCATTCTTGTTCAATGCAGATGTTAAGAATTTGGCAATTGAAAATAGCAGTGCTTACTACTTGAAACTTAGAGTTGAGTAAAAATCTTGAGAAAGGTTTTGTGAACCTAAGAGATTGTTATTATTTTGCACACTTTTCCTGTCTTGAAGAAAACAATAATTCTAATGTTTTGAGGCCTCTTAAATAGTGTAGTCTAGCAAATATTTATCTCATATTCCAGATTAAATGACCCTGAACCAAACAAAACTGATCCTTGCATAAATCTTATGTAAATAGAAAAAGTGCATGGTAGAAGTTAACTTGGAGAACCTTCTGCTTGAGTTTCTGAACAATAAATCTCACCTGAACAAACATCATAACACCATTCTGGCTAAAATTTGCCTACAGTAACTGAGCAGACAGAAAGGTATATAAAATACTCCTGTAGCAAGGAGAACTCACATTTATTTGTTTATCAGCTTGGGCTTAAGAGTAGTTTCTTATCAAGAAAATAACGTATCTTATGGCTGTCATTTCTGAAAAAAAAAAATCTCGTAGTGTAAACTAAATCAAAGTAAAGAGAGCATTTTGTGGTTTCTTCAAGTAAATTTGTAAAGACCAATAAGACTCAACGGATTTTTAGGACAAAATCATAAACTTGTGGTGAACACCATGATGTGTGAGAGAGGAGGGCAAATTGCCAGCTGGATCCATCATCTATCTTGGCAATTTTACTGTGTCCATCACCATGGTATCAGAACACCTTTACAAGCTCCAAGAGTAATCACAGTAAAGGATCTCCAGTTTCTCCTCATGTCCTAGGAAGGATGGCTTTCTTATTCTCATTATTACTATTATGAAACAGGTAGGTGAAAATAAAGGATTTTACATTTTATTCTTAAGAAGCTGAGATTTGTAATTGTTCCATTCAGCAGGGAATGAAACCACAGCTGTATGCCAGCTGCTAAGAAATTTTTATCTGCTCATGGTATAGAGATAACTCTTTTCTTGTCCCAGAGGAATGCAACTGTAGTGAAAGGTGCTGAAGTCAGAGGAAAGTAGCCTTCATTCTTTTATAGTTTCAGGGCACAAGAAAGTTGCCTAGGAAGGATGTAGGCAGGAAGGTAGAAACAAGGATTGTTGGATCTGCTGCAGATTGTCATTGGCTTCCTTAGCAGTGCAGGCAGCTTCCCTCAAGCATATGTGCTAGAAAGCTGTCCTTATCATGCTGCCAGCAGAGCATGCCTCCCTTGTGCTTCAACTACTAATGGACAGAGGACAGGTTCTGTTTGGATACATTTTGAGCAACATACAGCTATGTGCAGTGGAGCTTAAAGTTGTACTGAATGCAAAAAACATAATTTCCTTAAATATTTCTACTTCTTTCATATAATAGGCATCACAACACAGCCCTTAACTGAGTTATTTTTGTCTTTAACTTTTCTGTATTTTTTTCTGTATCCTTTAATGTTAGATTTTGGGTTTGCTTTCATTATGAATAACAGTAGCATTATGAAATAACCCCATTGAAACAAATGGAATTTTATGCCCTATAAAGAACATCTCAATGAGAATGAACTTATTAAATCTTGGTCCTTAGAGTAGAAGTTTCTATCCACTGAATTTAATGGTAATATTGCTGTTAACACTGATGAGTCAAGACTTTGTCCTTTGCATACAGCTGTCAGTAAGTAATTAATGTTAGCCAACAGACCTAATACTAAAAAAATCCTTTGCAATGAGATTAAAAGACTGAAAACTGGACCAATGGTTCAGGCTTTGTATGGAGGACCTATTTCTGTTCTTCTTGTGCAAGTGTTCATTTTTTTTTTTTTTTTAACTTGAGCTAAACATTATGACAGAAACAAGTGAAATAATTGGGTATTATGATATATCTGCTCTTTTCCACTTATGGACATTTTATGAGTTGAAATACTTGCATTGTTTATGTAGGAAAGCGATCCCATTGTTCACCATCTAAATTATCTGTTTCTTCATCTTATTATCAAAGCTCACTTCAACTGTTCTCGTTTGCATAGAAATTACATGCAATTTCCTTTTTAATTTTGTTATTTTTTCCTTTTAAAGAGGAACAATCACTATATTCATAGGGAGAATTTCTTAAACTGAAAAATCGTATTTAAGACTTCAAGGTGTATATAAATTACAAAATCGACTTTAAAGAGGCCAGCTTTCTCTCAGGTGCATGGGAGTGAATGACAGACTAATTCCTACACAAACCTGATAAAATTGTGTAAAAGTTGTCCTTTTACCAAGTATTTGGTTACAACTGGCCCTACATATATATATATGTTCATATTATATGAATATATGAATTTCATATAGATATGAAATATAGGAAATATTTATATTTCATATATATAGGAAATACAAATAGTAAATAATATATATATTATTTCCATTCTATACATAAGTATTCCTTTTGCAGCTTCTTTACATTTTACTCCAGTTACTTGCATATAAATATATATATATAAATATATAAATATACAGATCAAATAGTCCATTCTGAAAACTATACTCTCAGGTGTCAGCATTTTGTATCAAAAATGTGTTTAACCTTATTGTACTCTGCAGTAATTTCCTATATATTTGTTAGGGAGCAGATGCCCTAAACATGTTATTAACATTAGATCGCATTTAGGAGGTTAGAGATAATCTGTTGATTTAAGTAAATACTACAACAAAGAGATACCACTAGAACCTCCTGCCAGCATCTTTTTGCACCACTTCTCAAGACTCCCTAATGTGCATTTCACATTACAGTCAAAATGCTTTTATTTGTCCTATTATTTATCTAGCTGTGGGATCACTACACTTTCACAATAATAATAAAAAAAAACCCTCTAGGCAAATATATGTTACAAAACCACAAGAAAAAAAGAATTAGTATCAAAATCTGCTTCACATTATTTACTCTAAACATGTGCTTTTCAGTCTACATGATTGACATGACGCAAAGAGCAAGGAGACTGGTCTGACTCTTTTTCATTCCAGACAGGTATAACAGAATACCTAGGCAGATGTTCTGGATATATATCCCATTTATGTAGGTATAACAGAGTTGTACTATACTAAGAAACATCAGTGATGAATCCTGTTAGCATTATCAGAAAGCTCTGTAGAAAGAGAACATAAGAAACAGTGCTTACTTTTCCACCTTGAAATCTTAATGGTTTTTTGAATCATCTGCCAGTATACCTAGCTGATAGATTATTTCTTCTCACTGCCTATCACACCAGCGGACAGAGAAGCAAACCCCTCTGGAGCCAGCTTTAGTACTGCTCTTCACATTGGCTGTCGAGTACAGTCAAGAAGGGACAGTTGTTACCATCTGTTCCAGTGTGGTCTGGAACCTGTATAAGCATGTTTTGTACACGTCAACAGTTTTCTAACGTATGCCTAAATTTAGTCTTTGCATTCATTAGGGGCTTTCAAATACGTGACCTGGTTTTCAGAAGTTCTGACCAGTCAGACGTGGTGATTCCAGTGTAAGCTGTGGTTATTCAGCATCTCTTGAACAAAATCACCCAGCGCAGTTTCTGTTTTAAATCAGCGGAAAGACAGTTGTTGAATTTAGTAGATACAGTGTTGGCCTGTGGATATTTAACCTTTGGCAACCACATTTGACATTTTTGTCCAGGCATGGTAAGCACATAAATGAATCTGACAGGCACATGAACACTGCAGTGTCATATAGTCAAAAAGATATCACAGAACTCAGACCATTATTACTTTCGCTCTACCTCTTAGTTCATCTGTCTTGTGATCTAACATTTGAAAATCCTGAACATCTCTGAACAGTTAGCATCCTTTAAAAATGGAACTGTCAGAGAAACATTCTTCTTCACAAATCTGAGAGTTCCTACATCTATATATTATTAGTATATGCAAGATACAAAATACATCAAGCCTCGAATAGGCATGTTGTGACAATGAAGGGAAGCACACTAAAAAGGTCTAATATTCAGTCAGAACTCTTGATTTTGGTTGCCTGACAGTACATTTTGGAAGACATACAAAATATATGGTGGCTAAAATGTTTTGATAGTTAAGTAATGTAGCAACTTTACATTTTGTGAAAAACAAGTTCTTCACTTCTGAGGTTTACAGCTCACTTCTGTGGTTTACAGCTCACTTCTGTAGTCCTTGCAGATTAATAGTGCTAAAACTTGACAGACTATAACTGACTCACTAATTTGACTTCTTCCTGTTCTGGCTTCCATCCATGGATGTTACAGGAGAATGTGAATTCTAGAATATGTGGAGAATGTGCATTCTAGACTAAAACTTGTCTACCTCTTCATTACTGATGAGTTTTTAGAAGAGGTATGGGTTAGATCAGCTGCTCAGCTGTTCTAACATATGCCAGAGTCAGACAGCAGAGGATTAGAAAATTTTCTCTGCTGTGTGTCCTCTTCTACATTTAAGCACAGCTTCTCTATACTCAGGCACAGTATACAGCCTATTATACTGACTTTAACCTTGAAAATTTGTAATGCTCTTTAAGGTCTGTTTAGAAAGGCTTCCTCTCTGCCTTGAAAAGTTGAACTGATGGGAACAAAGGTGGTTGGAAAGATACAGCTGGAAGGATACAAAAGCAGTTCCAATTTTTTTGATCCTCTGCAGCCTTTCATTTCTTTTTTGTTCACAAGAGATAAAGATTTTTTGGCATGAGTTTGGAATGATGTGCAGAGTCTTCTTTGTCAATCGCAGTAATCCTCAGACATCTAGCCACTCATCCCTCGTCTAAGTTCCATGGCAGTCTAATTTACAAGCAGAAACATACCTTGTTCACAGGTACTTGCAATACTGTTCAAGTTCAAAGTAACATCAGTTTTGCCAAAGAGAGAACCTGACCGTCACTTTTCCTTGTTCAGACTCAGAGCAATAGCTGTGCAACAGGCAAACCTGAGGGCTCAACTCATTTTTCAGCTACACTGCTGAAAGCTGATTTAGACAATTTGGCACTTTTTTTCCCACTGCTGTATACTGAAGACGTCTGCAGTATGCATGTGTTTCCTCTTGTATATTTGCAAGTACTCCTTTAAACTTCTAAATTTATCTGAATTTTTCTGAGTTTCCTTTGAATTAAACTGAATTTAAAAGAACTCTCAGGATTTCATTAAGTTCACTCCAAATGTGAGTGCTGTTACTGCCTGCATCAACCCCAAGTCATGCAATTACTACAGTTTCAGTTTTACAGAAAGACTGAAGAGAAAGTTATTATGTGATAAAGGTAATTTCTACATTGTAGAATTGCAGTAAATGATCTTCCTCCTCAGTGAGCCATGAAAACAAGTCTCTCAGGAATGAAAAAGCATTCAGGAATGTATTTTCATTCCTGAAGCACCTCCTGCCTCATTAAGATCTCTTGATGGTGATCCATTTGCAAAGTGTATTTTTTTCAGACTTGATGACAATAACTAAAAAATGCTCAATGTTTGTAGTTTAAATTGCTATGAATTCTTGAAATTACAAGAACAAGTTCATTCTGTCCACTCTGTATATGCGTATTTTTTAATGAAAAGAAAAAGGTTAGTTTAAAAGACATGTACTTAATAATTATAAAAGGAGAAGTATATTTAGTGTCAACACACTGCAGGCTGGGATTTCACACGTTTCTGCACTGATGCGATAATAATGATTGCAGTTACTAGCTAAAAGGACAAAGGATTATGAAGTGTTAGCCATGTAACAAAAAGAAAGGCCTAAACCCAAGCCTAATCTTGATGAGAAAGTATACTCCTTACAGAGGAATGACAAAACTTAGTAGAAGCTAATGGGGGTGTGTGATGTATGTATGCTGATTCAGGAATGTAGAGGTTCAAACCAAACTTTTGTGTTATGTCATTCAATACTGCTTACAATATGTAAATCATGGGACTTTTTTCTATATACAGTATCTATAAACCTCATGCCACTTGTAGCTCCTTGTTAAATACACTTTGCTTCTTTAACTCCTGTCTGCTAAGGTATTTCTTTCATGTCTCAAGCTACCTTATTTCTCTTCTGCAGATATCTAATATTTAGATGTACTTTTAAGGACTAATAATTGCAAACATGCTGCCAGTTGGCCTGCTATAGTAGAATCATAGCCTTTTTTGTTTTCGGTCTGCAATACGTTTTGTATCTATATATCCAAACATCCCATTACATTCTTTAGATTTACCACCACTTCAACATCCAGGTTGACTCATTAACATTCTCTCCTAATTTTGCTCTTTTTCAAACTCTCTTATTTACATAAAAAAACCCCACAAGAATCAGTTCTAAGAATATATACAACCAAATGCTGAATTGAGCATTTATAATATACATATATATACATACATACAGTATGAGTGTACGCATTTATACAACTTCCACTGAGACATGACTATAAATTGCCACAGTTGAAACAAAGCATAAAGTTGAACAAGCACTGCCATCGATCCACATATGCCATCGATCCACATAGGAAAGTCTCATTGAAAACAAGTGGCATTTGAGAAAAATAGGAATACCTAACTTTGTAGAAGGTCTGTGCCTAAAATTCAGTATTTCACTTAACTAAATGGATATGTGCTTGATTAAAGATGACACTGTAAGTTCCAGTTGAAACATTTTCTCAACTGTTTCGGAGGCAAAATGAATTCCTTATGGGATAAAACTGCAGAAAAGTAGGTGATTATTACTACCTTAAAGCAGTGTCAAAAAGAGAAGTGTTGAAAGTGGAAGGTGATAGTGCTAAACTAGGAACACTTCTGCATTTTTCAACTCAATAAAGACAACTGAAATACATTAAGAATTTATTGACTGACTTAGTTGAGAAAATCTTTATAAAATCACACGATGACCCAATACGTGCCTCAGTACTGTGTGTAATTCCATTTATCTCAACTAGTGTTCTTGTTTCCATTATTGTACTGAACGGTTTTTATATTTTGAACATGCAGGTGGCTATGGAGCCA
>JAVHNF010011832.1:6772-27420 GCA_034783455.1 Micropsitta finschii | reverse complement strand
TGAAGAGGCCAAAGTCTGCTCTCTTGAAGTCCAGGGCAGTGAGCTTGCTGCACGCTCTTCTCACTGTCCTGAGGACCAAAAACTCAACCATCTCAGAATCACTACAATCAAGGCTGCCCTGGAGTGTCACATTTCCAATCAACCCTTCCCTGTTGGTGAGCATGAGGTGAAGCATGGCATCCCTCCTTGTTGGCTCCTCTATCACTTGCAGAAGGGAGTTGTCTTCCACACAATATCATATGCTTTAACTTCAGACCTAGAACTTCTACTGCTGCTTGGATTTAAAGCAATTGTGGGTGATTCAAGGCAAGCTGTGAATCAATCTGGAGGAGTGGGGTGTTATAAGCATTGGATTGACTATTTTAGAAGTACTCTAAACAGTGTAATTTACTAGTGAAAACAAAATCTACAGATTTGATCATGAGAGCCGATGGGACTGCCTTTACTTCCCGAAATACTTAAACTTTTTGATCCTATTGTTTAAAAAGCAATTTAAGTCATACATTTTATGAAAAGCACTCAGGAAAAGCAAGTAAAACCAGCAGAAAGGAAACAAAATATGCACTGTTGACATGGAACCTGATAAAATGCTGTGCAGATGACCAGATCTAAATGTGCTGGTTGGGGGCAAAAAAGACACCCCAAAATCTCACATTTTAAGCTAAACTTCCATAGGAACAAAAAAAAAAACCGGTTAAGAGCAGCTTGTCTGTAGGTAGCAAACATTTTAACAATTTATAGGAAAGCTGAATTTTGTAGAAGACTTCTGATTTTGCAATCATCTTGCCTTATACAGATGCAACCTCTCATTTTTTGTCAATCCAGCTGTAAACTGTGGAAGATCTAGCTAAAAAAATAGTGTTTAAATAAGAGAGAAAATATGTTAAGTAAAAAACTAGAACAGTGCTGTACTGGTCTTTAACATATATATTTTTATTATGAAATTTTGAACATAAAATTAGCCAACTCCGTGCTTAAAACCCGCATCCTCCCTGCCCTCCCCATTTTCTTTTATAACTTCAAAATTATTTTTTAACAAATATAAGCATTATTTATAGTTAAAACTCGTGAAGTCAAGTAAAACATCAAGCACACTATAGTCCTTGAGTGTGCAGGAGACCATACTGGCAAAACCAGTAAGCCATTAGCTCTGGGTGGCCAACTGCCATGAATTGTCTAAAAGATTTCTTTCTGTTCTGATTACTACAGTGTTACTGAAAACATTTGCTATTTTTCATGCCCTTGGGGGAACAAAGTTTTAATTAACTGGAATACTTTTGGTTTTCTCCATCACCAATATTCAGAGCGCACTTTTGGGATATCAGCTTAGCATTTTACATTTCATATTATACACTGAACAGCACTGAATGTACAAATTATGCAGTGTTTTCATATAATAAAGTTACGATCAGGATAAATAATTCACCAGTACTTAAAAATAAGAACTCTGGTTCTCTGAATTCTTTTTAAGTATCCACTTGATGAGATCATCAGAATCATCACTGAAGTTCTACCTGTGTCTTACCACAAGGTAGATTTAGCTTTTTCTAGAAGCATTTCAAGGATGTGGTGGGCACCACAATTGAGTTAATTTCTCTTTATACTGAAGTACTTTCAAGAGGTGACAGCACCATGAGGTGGGCTCAGTGTTCAGGAAGCTCGTCTATGTCACTAAACCAAAGGACAGTTTAAAGGCCAGTTCAACAGCAGCTTCTGTGACTGAGTCATGGAAACAGACGTAACACTCCTGAGGTTTGGGATGCAGAATGCGTCTCCTGGGGAAAAAAAAGAAAGAATTAAACCAAAATCATCGTATGTGTCAGCTTTTTAAACTCAACTGTTTGATATATTCTGGCTGTACTCTGAGGTGTCAGTAAGATGTTAAAAGCAACTAGTGTATAACACAGGAAATTCCTGTGCCTCTCCTTCATCACCTTACTTCTTTCAACACATGAGATTTCTAAATTAAACTTATTCTCTGCTCAGGTTTCTCATGGCTGCATGTGTACGGAAGAAACTTCAGGTTTTCAGGACCTATTTGTATGGTAACTAGTTGGCGTGCTTGCAGTAATCCATATTTCCAGGTTACAACCTGCAATAAGGGTATTTGGGAGCAAGCCTCAGAATTCACATGTTTACTAATTTTTAGACTTAATATATCTGGGTAGATACATTCCCACAGGTTAATCTAATAAGCTCTTTCAGGAGAAGAACTAAAATAGGAAAGTTGGTAATACAAACTGCAGTTCTGTACATTCCCGGTGGGAAACAATGGTTTTTCTTTTTAAACATCTGACTTGAAGGCAAACAGGTTGAACAAAAGCTCTGTCAGAGAATTTCTACATTTTTATTCCTGGCCAATATAATTACCTGTGGATGATGTTTCCTCGCCTTGTAGCAGAAAAAAAGTTCTTACACCATATTCAGAAATATATTTTGCTGTTTTCTGACTTTCCTATTTGTGCAATAGTTGAACTAGTAGAAAATTATAACCTAATGAATTAATCAAGTGTCATCATTTATCTTCCTTTCAGCCCTTGCCTATACTGAATTTCTTTTCATATGGTGAAAGCACAACTTCCATTTAACTGGGCATTTGCATTTTTTCTCTATTTATCTAGTAGGAATACCAAATAGAGAAGATAAATGTAGAAAAGAAAGCATGCTGTTGACTGACACTCCTAATATGATGGTCTACTTCAGCTAAAATGTAGACAACACAAAATAGGGTAGATGGAGAAAAGAGCAACATAGAAGCACTGGCTACAGAATAGGGCTTATTGGCCTGGACTTACAAAATTACAAGATCTGATACATTCTGAGTTGTGAAGAAATGATACATACTACTTTCTCATTACACCTGATTTTAGTTGCTTCAAAACTGTATTAATTTTAATATTTAATGCCTAGGGCAGTATGCTGTTCTGCCATGCAAATAAGGCTTAGCAATAACTATATGAATCATTAATAAATATCACTTAAAATCAAGTTTAAATAACACCATGAATCACAATGATAATGGCAGAACTTTGAAAGCAATCTGAGGCAGGAAAACACCCTTTTTAAAATATCTCCAGGACTGGTAGATTGGTTTAATCTTCCCAATGGAAAAAAAAGAAACCCAACCACCTAACCACTACAGTTGTTCACCTTCCTTCTTTGTATCACTGAATCAGCACTGTGTGTGGAGGTGAGACAGGTGGGAGTGACTTGCAGGGAATGGAGAGGTGAGGAGGTGCATGAGGAGCACAAGGGAAGGGTCTGAAGAGGGTAATGAGAGCACTCCCACAGGTCTGCATTAGCACAGCACAGCGCAACAGAGGCTGCCAGCTGTGGTGTTAACATGCTGGTGTGGTGCTCCCCTGAGTGAACTAACCCACCTGTGCTTTACAGCAGGTGCAACAGCACACCGATGAAACTTCCCAAATCCCAAATCAAAGCCACCTCACTGAGCTCAAGTATTTCTGTGATGTGCTGCAGTTAAATTAATTCTCAAAGAATACAGCAGCCATGTTCAAAATGGAAAACTCTCGGAGAAATAGATTCATTTGTCTTTAAACTCACCCCACAACCCAGTAATTCATTGTTGGTGGTGGTTTCTTCTGATCAGTCCAGTTTTCAGGAGAGCACTCAAACAAAAGTCCGTGTTCTGTTATCAGATCTAGGTCCTCAGCTGCCTTACTGAATTCCGAAATCCCACTGCCTGCTTTCAGTTTTTTCTGTAAAACAATTGGAGAAATGCTGGCATAGATTGAACTATTTTTACATAAACGCTAGCAAATATAACTGTGATTTCTTCAGGAATCTCTGATGAATTATATTGCTGTCAAAAAGCCAGACTCAGAAGATAGAACTAACATGCTTACATGATTCTTTTCTCCAGTTTTGTTACTTTGGCATTAACAGGCTTTTCCGTTGTTATACATTGGAGGTAGACACATACTCCCCCATTATTTTTTTTTCCCTTCTAGCTGAACCCTGTTTCTCTAATAAGACATCTGAGATAATACAGGTTCTTTATAAAAGTGTGTTACAACAGCTAAAGGTCTTATTTTTATTTCTCTGTGTGCCTCCCTAATTATGAACTGTGACAGTAAAAGTCTAACGAATAAACTTGGCCAGGCAGGAATTTTTTGTAAATAAACAGTTGAAGTGCTTTGCTTAGAGCATTTTCTTGCTCTTACTTGGTATGAGTAAATAAGGTGTATAGAAAATCAAGATATTTTTGTTTAAAGACAGTTGAGTTTTTAGGACCACATTTTGTACAAAGCTTTTGAATAAACCTTGCAAAAGTGGTTTCTAACTGAACTCCTGGTACCTCTTTGGTGTGGATCACACTGCATGCACAAAAATCATTTTACTCTTTGTCCCTGTCTTGGTGCTCAACAGTCCTCTGAATCCAATAAGGCCATGGTGTCTTTTACCAGGAAGGTGAAAAGGAAAAAAGACCAGAATGAACATGCAGATAAACAGAGAAGGAATTCTGAAAACTCTTCTCACTAGTTTAACTCTTCCCTCTTAAATCAAGGGAAGTTTATTACTATTTTGTAAATGTCTATGTAATAATGAAAAAACAAGCTTTAAATCTTATCTTTTCTGAAGTATAAGAAGTAGGATGAGATTATGGAAACAGGAGTGGAAATCCCTTTGAAACAAATCTGTCTTAAGAGAGTTGCTAAACCAGGGCATCTCTGGGTCTGCCAATGAAACTTCTGTTCCAAACAGTTGCTTCAAAGGCGAAAGAAAGGGTGAAAGGGTTTTTCTTGAGGAAAACCAAACCAAACCAAACCCAGGAAGATCTGGGAAAGACAGTAGAAACATCACAACTATCTTAATTTCTCAAACATGGTAGAAGTAGTGACACGCACCTCAGAATCTGAGAAACAAAATGACTGACATTCCCCTGAGAAAATACCTTTTTCTAAACTTCTCTAAACATGCTTTGGATTGAATTCATGAAGTATATTCTAAGTGACTGCTAGTTCATAGAGTGGAAGAAATTTCAAGATAGACGACTTAACCCTTCCTGTATCTTTCCTTAGTACGTAAAATGGTTTCAAACCCTGTTCTTGCTAATAGCGCTACTGAAAAAGACTTCAGGAATATGTTAATGCTCAGTCTGAAAATCTTCACCACCAAAAGCACGGGGTTGTTGCCACGCAGCTTCCAAGCTTAAATTTGTTTATGTTTTAGCACCTCTTAATATTATGCTATTCATACTGAAAATACTCAAGAAAAATTATACATTAAGAGGGGATGTCTGACAGGACTATGAGGGTCTATACTTTCATGTACATTAAAACTTCTTTCCTTCGGATTTTATTTACGAGTAAGAAAATACTAAGGTGATGATGAAGGAAATGAAGCCAGGGCTGCTTAATACCTATAGTGACATATTTTTTAGGGTTTAAGACTACAGAGCTCTTTTTTGCTCAATTTAAAATTTATTCAAAATTTCTGTACATGTTTAATAGTTAAATTGTGAATCTTCAGGTCTCAGAAAGTGAGGCAAAGCCGATTATTGATCAGTTTACAATAATTTTGCATTATTGGCACAATATGACATCCTAAACTATAACAATCGGCTAAAGCCGATGTCAAAGAATAAGCAATATTATTGTACATTTATATATTTGACCTTCTTGTTGTGCACTATGAACAAGGAAAACTTCTATTGATTCTTTCACATTGTCCTCATGCAGCCTGCCAATTTCAGCATTAACTGTTAGAGCCAACCTGCAAAAACTGCCCCAAATTGCTCAAAAAGAAAAACTTTGTTCTGCAACACATGTTCATCATGTGGTGATTTTCTGATTTTCAGCGCAAAATGAACCCAGCTGCTGCCTACTGCACTCGCTTCTTAAGCAGCCAGGAAAACATGTGCCGAGATAGCTGTGGCCAGAACAGAAGTTTTGACTTTCAAGTGTGAGTTTTTCACTTTCTATGATCTATACTTAATAGTTGAATGAGTCTTTATTCAGATTTTTTGGTTTGCACTGTAAACTGTCTATCTTAACAGTTATAACCAAGCGCTTTGATGGTAAGAAGTATTTGTGTATTTTCTCTGCTTGCTTTTGCGTTTCTACATCATCCAACAAAAGTGCCCAAAATAACGGCTCAATGCCAAAGTTCTCAGCCAAAACCTAGGGTTGTAAGAAGTTAACAAAACAATTCACCAAATTCCCTATTTTTCTAACACTTAAAAATTCCTCGATGATTTACAAGGCACATCAGTCTAATGCGAAGTAACTTTTTTAGTAACTTCAAGAAAACATTAAGAAAAAAAATATACTGCTATTTGCAAATGATGTTCATTCAGTTTGTACTATTACTTCCCATTTCTTGTTTAGTTTAATTGGATCGTCACTCTAGGATCTAAAAATTACAACTGATAAGCAGTTATTCCAACTGATAAACAGTACTTCATTTATGTTTGTAGTTAATTATTTCTCTTTTCCAAAACAACTAAACAGGACACAAATTTAGCAGGGACAAAATGTTATCCTGATTTGGCTGATGTCAATAAAAACTAACTGTGCAATTAACAAAACAGACTTTTTGCAAAGCAGAGTGTACACTGAACACAAAGTGTTTGAGCTGAAGGGAGTATCTCATAAATGGATTCTTATACCTATTGTTTAGATTTCTGCACTATTACTACCACCTTACTCTAGACAGATCATTGGGAGTAAAGTCAAACACAAAGCAATACAGGTATTGGCATCAGATCTGTCCATTTGTAAGTCTAATCTAAGTACCCACGTAAAGCTCTGGCAGCTGGGATCAGACTTCAGCCCAAGCCAAGGGCAAGTCTTGGACTGGTATCTTCAGAAAGGGAAACAGCTTCACCTATTCTGGCATCCCACCTAATCTGAAATCCAAGAGATCTGGCAGCATAATTAAGAGGAATCAATCGCTATAGCCAGACTTCTTTTAGACCAATATCCCCATGAACAAAGGATTACAGACATTAATGGATGGTGAACCTGTAAGCAATCTTGAGTAGTATTAGAGACAGAAGACACCAAGAATGACCAATCATCTCATGGTCAGAAGCCCTCTTGAGGTCACTGTTCAGACACTGACAGCACAGTGAGGGAAGGCCGCACTGTCACTGCTCACATTAAACATCTTCTGAGATAAAAGAGAGCCTAAATTTCCTTTTGCTGCCAATCTGAAATCCTCTCCCAGCATTAAAATGGCTAAACCCCCTCTTTTGCTACTGACAGTTCTTGAAATCAGAGTGTGAAACTTAGCTAAGTTACAAACAAGAGTCCTAATATGATACTGAGTAAGAATATACTATACTGGAGACATGGACTACTTATTTAGAGGGCATCTTTAGTGGGAAAGAGTGCCATAATTGCATGCAAAATTGGTTGGATGGTCAGAGGAAGAACCTGCCCATAATTAGAAATATCAGGAGCTTTAAAAACAACCACGCACATGCAAATACACCTGTTAGTAAGCTACTTAAATAATGAAGCGAAACCAATGTTGAAATACTGTGTTGAGACTGTCAATAGAAAACCAGAAAACAAAGCCTCCATACTTCTTTCCTCATGGACTGCTGAAAAATGTCTCGAATTGAAAGACAGCAACGATAGAAATTCTCAATTAACTGAGGGTGGATGGAGCCACCAAGCCGTGCTACTTCTTTGTGAGTTGGAGTGATGAAGATTCCTTGCATCGTTTCCAAGGAGAGATAGTGGAAGAGGGTATTCTCAGGACCAGATGTCAACCTTAGAATTAAACATAAAAATAAATAGGAGCATTAATTTAATAATAAAATAGTTTTGAAAGAAATTTCAGTTAAAATATACTTTTGTTTCTTCAGACAGAATTGTTTTTCTGGTAACTGCAGTACAGTACAAAAATGGAAGCAGACATTCAAAAGGTGCTTATTTCGACATGAAGGAAATCCTGGTAATCTGGGCTGTTAATACTCAATTTAAAAGTAAAGCAAAAAACAATGGTACAAGGTAGGTATTGCACGGGTGTTCTCAAAAATTCTCACCAAAAACAAAGAAAAGGAGAAATACAAGCTCTACTGGGGGGGAAGCAAACCTTTCCTTAGAGCTCATACAAAACTCCAGAGTAGACTGTGCTGTCATAAGCAAAAAGTGAGACCTGGGAAGATCACGGCTTCCTTGTCCTTTGTATGACTATCTAGGGACACCAGGGGGGCAACAAGGTGCATGTATGGTCCAAAACCTCTTAAATTTGAACTTCCAAGGTCACATATGTATAGACAGGTACATACATTCTACTGACATATTCTTGAAAAACAGTGGTCTTTTCTAATTAAGCTCTCCATTTAAAAGCTTTGCTTTCGAGAATCCTTGTATAGCAAATTTGTGGTTAGAATAAAATGACGCAGGAATTTCAGTGATCTGTGCATATTTAAAAAAGATCCAAGCCTGGCCTTAAAAATGAAATACTTAAAAAATCATTTCTTACTTGACAGCATTAAGAAGTTCTGTATCTTTCTCTGAAAGGTTCTTTTTGAGGCTTCCTAAATTAAATGGATTTGGTAAGGTATGTTTTTTTTTAGTGGCCTGAAAAACAAGCATAGAAATGAACTAAGAGAGAAAAAGCAGCAAACAGAAGAACAGAATCAAACAAACAAATCACTTGCTCAGAAAAAAATAACGGCATTTTCTTTTTTTAAAGGCCTAAACAGTTAATTTATATAAGTGTATTTTGCAGCCTATTTTAGACTAAAATGGGTTAGAAGCATGTACAACTGTGCAGTAATTTGTTCTGGTAACTTATTATTAACACTATTATTATTTTTGGGGTATTCCCCAATCATTTCTGCTACTTCCAATGCAACCATGCCCACTTTGACTTGTGAGAAAAAACCCCAAATTTACAAGCAATGATAAAATAAAATAAATGTGATGGCTTTGAGGCTGACCCAAAGCTTCTCAAAGCAACAGAAGTGTTTCCTACTGAATTCAGGACTCTTTAATTTAGTCGTAAGAGTTACTTGAGTGAGTTTCCAAAAGAACTGCCACCTCCCCCAAGCCCACCAGAACCTTATGGATACTCTTTGTCTTTGCTCTCAGACCTGATCCGCTGCGGATTGTGGATTACTGCTTTCATCTTCCGCAGGACCTTCATTACCATGGTCAGGTCCTCCACTGCTCCTCGCAGGGCTCGGTTTACGTGTCATTAAAGATGAGTCACCAAACAGGGTCCTTTTGCTTGCTGGAGTGGTTCCCGATTTCAAAGTATTTTGTAGCTTGCTGAGCATGGGTGAGGTGGTCAAGTGCTCAGATTTGTCACGTGTTGCAGGAAGGAACCAGTCAGCACAAGATAAAGGTGGGATGGAAGGAGAATCTAGCCTTTCCTCTATGCTGGCATCTATCCCTTCCAGTTGAAGTATAGTGGCTTTGACCTGATCTACGTATACACAGTCTGGTCCTGGATTCCCAATTGCTTTTGAAGCACAGCCTCCTGCCTCTAGCAGAACACACAGCATAAAGTGTCTCTGTAAAAATGGAAGTAGCAGTATTAGTGGTTGGTTTATACTCAGCCTTTGGAGAATTTATATTCAAACTTGCAAGTTTTACAAATATAGAAATAGTGCTACTGAGAGGTTCCATCCCACAAGACAGCTACAATAAAAATATTTTGTAAAATTACTGAATAAAATGCATGAAAGTGTTGATCTTACTGAACAACAGGCAACACACAAGAGCCAAACAGAGCACAGGAGAACAGACACACTGCAGATGTTAACTTACCAAGCCAACTATCAGTAAAAAGTATCTTGCTTCAGGCTCCCTGTATCCTGTAATAGCTGAAACTTCGCATGGCTGGATATGATGATGTGGAAATACTTCCCGCCATATCACTAACTGACTGATCTTCTGTTCTGCTGCCAAGGGTAACAGACAATAGTGCCGACAATATAAACCTATATCAGTAAGATCTTCCTTTGGCAAGTGATTACCAATCAAGTAACCCTTAATTGAACACAGAAAAGGAAGTGTATTCAGTAAGAAATACGGCATCACCACTTATCACTTAAGAGTGCTTTTCACATAGAGATATCCACACTCCACATGCATTACAACTGCAAACTTTCTGGCAGAGACTGTCTTTTTGGTGTACCCTTGTACAACAGATAATACTAAGCTTTTGAACCACATCTGAAGAATCGGAATACTGAAATATAAAGAAAGAAAACATCAGCATATATGCAAGTTATCAAGGGCAAGCTGCGAAACGCTAGCTTTAACAACTTGCAAAACAGCTACAGAGTTAAGGTGCTTTAATTCTCATTTAATTCTCTCTCCAAAAATACTAAGCTGTCACTGGAATTAATAAATTTTCCAAAGAAGATATATAGCCTAAAACCATTTCTAGCACTAAGGGTGTTATGGTTAAAAAGCTGCCATGGTAGATACTGAGCAGCTCCATCTGTGCCAATTCTTTAGTCCCGTAACGCTACCAGCATACAGAGCAATGGCATGATAAAATCCTTAAAATGTAATTCTCTTAAAGGAAAGGTTGTTACCTTCCTATTTATACTGTTAAATATACTGTCTACATTTAATAATGATACATAAATTTACAAATGAGGCCCAAGTGAAAAAAGCTGTCAATACAATTCCTCATGTCTTTGTTTTACAGACAGATTAAGGATAGATCACCTGTTACCTTTATTAAAAAAATGGCAATGAACCAAAAAATTCCTATTAGGATCTCATCCAGTCTCCCTTGAACTGACTTACTGCTTTCTTACTACTGTCTCTCCTTGAATCATACCCTGCAGAATTCCCATGAGACAGTTTCAAACAAGCATTTTGTTCTCACTTGTCCTATAGCACCTACCACTTCCTGACACTGATTTTTTTCTGTTACGGTGTTTGAGTTGTAGGTCTCTTACTAGAAATACATATTTAAAGCCATTATACATTTTTTTTCATATTTGTGAGGTTCTTAAAAGAGTTACTCCATGACTGGCTTAGATTTCCAAATGCATTTGCTAAATCTTTAGGCCTTAATCACTAATACTACCTTGTAGAAAAGACAAGAGCCCATAATCATATATAATCTTCTCATGTCGTAATAATCTTCAGACTGTGGGGAAAAAAGCATGGGATCATTACTAATTCAGAATTTTTGCTTTAGTTACCAAATGCAAGTCACCTAATTCCAGTCAATTGTAATCAGTATCTCATGTAGTACTTTCATTTTTGACCTCCTCTTATGTTCAGTGAATTACTCTGTTTTTACCCTCCGTTGTCAATTTTCATGTCACTACTATTTTCTCTAAAAACTTCCAGCTCAAAAATAACAGCTTTCCTATTTAGTTCTAATCTGTCCATAAGCTATTTATGTTAGGATATGTTGTCTGAGTTCTTAACAGCAAAACAGCTGAAACATAACTATCGACACCAGAGGCCCTCGTAGAGTAAAATTTCCAAGTCAAAGCATTCCCCCCCTTCGTAATTTGATGCTTTACCCCAAATATACCCATTCCTTGGATCTTTTAATCGAGATGTCCAGTACTCTCAGATTAGTAAACTACCTTTAGGTGGCTATAGCGTATTTTAAATCAAGTGGGTGCAATCTATTTCTGTCCCATGAACTACAACTTATGAATACTGCTTTCTGTAAATAATCATCCAAGTTGTTTAGTATAGTGGTTTTACTTATTTTTTTCAATTCTTTTGCAAGATGGACTGTATGTCTGCCTACCTTGTATTTTAGGTTTTAAGAGTCAGTAAGCAACTTTTTGTAGTTAAGAATATATGTGTTCTAAATTGTTATGCTATGTATGTGATCAAACAAATTATCTTTATGCCCAATTCTAACATGCCTATGAGGAATATAAATTTAGAATAACTATTCTGGAATGTAAGTTCCAGAAAGCTCATATTTGGTTAAGAAGAGTGGATTAATTTGGAATTAGTACTTTTTTAAACTACTGAACATGACACCAAGGCAAAGAGATCCTGTACAGTGCAAACAACAAAAATAAAATGCTTACCAGCTCCCCAAAGTCAGCTGCTTCCAGGTCACTCAGTGCTGTGTCAATCTCCATCTGAAATATTTAAGCAGTGAATTTTAGGAGAGATTTCCCACACGTGAGCTTACAATAACAGCATGGTGTGCACCATCCTGCTAGTCTCAGAAGATGATGATTCATGAGTACAAAGTGAATGGATGAAAATTTGCACACACTTTTCAGTAGTAATATCCAGTATCGGGAACACCTCAATTCATCAGATTAAGAAAAATCCTTCTTAACGGCTGTGTGTTTCCCTCTTGAAGCTGTAACATTTCTCTGTTTGTGTGCCTGCTGAACCCATGGTTCAGTATAAAGGAGATGTCACTCTTACTTTCCGAGTGCTTTAGAACATGAGGGCTAGAGAAAGCTCTGAAATCTGGCAAGCTATTGTAGCCAACTGAGTTATTAGAAAAATCTTTTTCAACTGGATGTAGTTTTTGTCTCTATGGAAATAGCCGAACTTTCTCACACGTTATCTTTGTTCTACTGAAAACGCTTTCAACTGGCTTATTTCTCTAACTGCAAGAGCTGTTGGTTAATATAAGTTTTACTAAAAATACTTTCCTTTAAAGAACTTGGTACTAGGCACTGAAAGAAGTTCCTGACATAAATGTGCTTCTTAGCGAAAAGAACCTAAAATCCATCATTACAGACTTCTTGGGATGTATTAACAGGGTGCCTCTAATTGAAATACAGCCAGTTTTCAGAGAAATGTCAGAGAGGCTGTTGGCAGCTGACAACTAACCAGTCTCAACTTTTCCTCAGTTAAAATATAAATGGCTTTCTGCCCAACAAAGAACTGACACTTTTAGGTTTATATTCCTTACAGAATATAAAGATCTTCACTAAAACTTAACTGGAAATTTCATCTTCTGCAACAACAAATTTTTCTGGGAAAAGGGGACAATCTCAGACAATTCTGGAAAGCAATATCTGCATCATAAATATCAACTGCATTGTTTGAGAAACAACCTGCAAGCTAAACTAGAAAACAAAGTGTAGTAGAGTGTTTCTATAGAAACTTGAAAAAAAAAGAAGGAAGCACAGAGGAAAATAAAATTGATCACTAAACAGTGCAAGAAAAAAAAGTCATTTTCTGCATAGGACAAAAATGCTGACAATGGTTTGAGGTGGACTAAGTTACATTTCAAATGTATACTAGGTTGGTGACTGATTACATTCTAAAACAATGTGTTGCATAAACATTCTCTTCATATGCGAATAACATTTTGGTTATGGAGCATGGATTTTTCAAGTGAGTGGACAGGCATGTTACAGGACTATGTGAGTACCTCTACATTTGTCACCTGGATAGCACATGTAGCTCTGGAGTTATGACATGAAAAGAACTTTTCTGAGACACTCGTAGGTACTTCTATACATATTTAATAGAGTGTTCATACATACATATTATAAAAGCAGAAGTTTAAAATCATAGCAAACATATTGGCCTCAGGCACATTCAAGCATCCTATAGGTCAAGGTAGAAAGAACTAAATCATTATCAGTGTGTTGCTCAAGGTAAAGGATAAGACAATCCATATAGTGCAGAAAAGAGAGAGAAGACTACACCAGCAGACAGAAATCTGTTTGGTAACAAGCAAGCTCTGCATCTCTCAGTGCTGTAATGTCCATGGCAACTTACATTACTGAATATTAGCAAGCCTGAAATAACTCCACAAATCCTGATGACAGTAGAGTTGAAACCACTTCATCCCTTCCCCTCCAAACACACTTTTGAAATCTGTACACAAGGCCTTATTAAATAGAAAAATCAGAAAACTAGGAAAGACCTAGTTAATATTATCCTCAAATAAAGACCCTATCAGTTAAAGAACATGCCACTGCAGAAGGTAATGTTTAACATCCAAACTCTGTCCTTTTGCAAACCCATTCTGAAAAGCACTTTCAATTTTCCACCGTACAGCCTCTTTACTTTCAGTTGGTTTAGTGTTCATTTCTTTTGTTGTTGCTGATGAAATAAGCTTGGATAATGGAGTTTATTGTCAGCTCAGATTAGAATCATCGTCTAATACTTACAGCTAGCCTTAACTATGCTATCTACAAACTTACAAATAGTTTGGGTCTATCCACGAAGGAAAACTCTTGTGTTTAAAATTTCTCAGCTGTTTCATTTGCACTACATCATGGCAAGCAGTCATTAAAAACCTAACTGCACCATGACAGCACTAACATATTCTAAACATCATTCCATCTTAGTGATTTTTTTTCCCTATGAATTTTTTTAAAAACTGCTATACATGTACTGACTCAAATGTAATATGCAAAGAACTCTTCACGTGATATGGGAAATAACTTCCTGGTTGTAGAGTTGAAAATACTTTAAAATCAGAAAGGCAAAAATGAATCCTAAATTCACTAACATTCAAGAGGATGGGAAATAAAAATGCATTGAATCTTTCTTCCATTGACTTGAAAAGCTCTCACAGTGTCAAACAAATGATGTATGGATATTTATTTTGATTCTGTAACAGTCATTTAAATTATAAGTTTCACAAGGGCTTTTGGAGTCATATTTTCTAACTGGAAAAAACCTTAGATGGTCAAAATCGAACATAAAGCTACATGCCAGGGCCTGATTTCCCTATGGCATATGCTGGTTGTTAGAGAGGTGTGTGTATATATATTTTACATAGAGTTAATTTTTTGGTCCTCATGTTCTCTTCCTAGGTAACCAGTCACCAAACTATGCTCATAACAGCAATCTGCTTCTTGTGAGAATGACTGTGTCATTTCGAACTGAAATAAAGGATCCTGTAGGAAGAGGGGCGGTCTGGGATGAGCAAAGGGCTTCAGTAAATTACACGCTAACAACAGAGATACCTGCACCGGTTTTCTGGCCTCTCATATACAAGTGTTTCTAGAAAGCTCTGAAAAAACCACATTACCTTGACTTCTTGAGGCAACGTCAGCCAGCGCAAGCCTGGGAGACTGTTTAAGAATAACGCGCTGCAAGTATCATAGTGTTGAGTGCTGGGGCTGGCATTTGACTTGAGTCTTGCAGGCTGAAGTGCCCGCTGGAAGAACAGGTTGAAAAAATGATCCAGGCGAGAAACATTTTCCACCTGGCAAAAAGCACTGAACAAACATGAACTCCAAGTTAGAATAACAGAGGAACTTGTAGCTTGTCTATATAACCTGCTGTGCTTAAAGTGGCTCTTTAAAGCATGATACTACATTTGGATTTGGGGTTTTTTTAAACAGTCATTTTAAACATGAAAAAGCCCAGTAGGCTAATCCAGGCTGTATCTACAAACAAAGGAAAAGCTAAAGCAGCATAGTATAATAGCAGGTATCTTAGAGCAACTTAAGATGCAGCAATGATCAGTTTCATCCTCTTTGGAAATTATTCTTTTTCTTTCTCTGTGGCACACAGACGTTAACCCCGAATTGAATGCAAGTATGTGAATAGCCTACCTTGGCCATTAGGTTACAGTCAGACTGAACGTTTTCCGTGTGTTTTCCAAATGCAGAGACAGACAAGTCACTCTGCCAAATGAGGTTGTGAGGTCTGGTGCATTTACTTTATTAAAAACAAACCACTGATTCATACCTGTGTTTTACGAACACTGCTTTAACACAAAGGGTATCACTTGCAGAGTGCTGCTGGTATCCAGTGACTTCGATTATGTGAATGATTTAAACTAATCAAGGCCAAAACTTTCTGAATCAACAGACTGTTTAAAAAAGTGCCTTAATGTGTGTTAAGACTGAAGCAAAAAGGCAAGGAGAACAGAATCCTGGGGTTCGTGCAAGTGTAAAGGAACATGCAAAGAAACTCCATGTAAACATTACTACTACCAGCTGTCTTCAGTGAGCATCAATGAAAAATTAGTGACTGAAAATACTTTTGAAAGAACTCACCTGTCTAAAGAACCGTACATGAATTTCAAGGTCCTGACAACATCTTCAATCATGTTCCTCAGCTGAGCAAGTGGCACACTAAAAAAAAATAACGATTCAAATGTACAGCTAAGTTTATAATATCTTTACTATGAATAAGCGTAGGCACCTCCTGAAGAGCTCTATTCTTAACTAATAATGTAGTGCAAACAAAAAATTCTTCATTAGACTCAGTGAGAGATTTCCTTTGAGTGACTTGCCCATAACGACACAGATGGTAGTAAAGCAGGGAGGGGAAGGAAAGTCCTAGAACACATAAATATATAATATTACTGCTGTTAGTCAGTAGTGTCTAATCAAGACTTGACTTTACCAAACACTGACAATCACTGTTTTCTAAACTACACCTACTTCTGAGATCTAATGAGACCTTATTCCTTTCTAGAGGAAATTAAAAGGAAACTGTAACAAGGAATATATAAAAGATGTGAATATGGTAAATCAAAAAAGTGGAATCACGGGAATAGGAACTAGTTATAGTAAAATGAGTACATTGTAAGCCCTCCCCTTCTTGCTTTTTTGATAAAAGAGTACAATTTGAGGACACACAATAGGAAATGAAATTAAAAGGAAAACAAAGCATCTTATTTGAAACTCACTTTTCTTCAGGAAGACCAATTACAAGCAACTTGTCAGCTTCTTTCCAGTAAACAACCTGAACCAGTTTTTCGCATAAGAAAAGGGAGGAACTAGAAAAATTAAACCAGAAGTACTTCTGTTAACACTATGAAGCTACAAACCACCACCTTTATAAGCCAGAATGATTTATATGTATTTTATATGCAGACTTAACGCTCATCTATAATCACATGGATAAAACTGGGCTAGGTAATGATGTTACTAAAGAACTTGAAGTCTCTCTGATTTCAATTCCAAGCAGATCACACCAATATTAACAATGTTTTCAATTGAACTACCATTACTGAAGCTCCACAGCCATCTTCTGCATCACTCAGATGCTCTTTAAAGGTCTTCCTGCCTAGCTTTTAACACAATCAGCTTACAAACTTCATGCCATTTCAGATCCCAGTGAGGTACTAATGAAGGTTCTGAACATAGCAGTCACTCACGAAATCATTTAAAAGACTCCACATTTTGCAAACAAGCCCAAGAGGTATTTGAACACATTACCTGAGTGATAAACATAAGCTTGAACTCTCATGCTACCTCCTTGTATAGAAAAGTGCTCCACGAAGCACAGCAATCCCAGAAAGACCAACAGAACAAAATCTCATTTGAACCACAGAGTGAATTAGAACATGAAACACAATTAGACCCAAGGTTCAAATTAGCAATAAATCATACATTATGCACCAGGTTATCACATTAAATGTACTGGTTGCTGCTAAAACCAAGGTCTATAAATATATCGAACACTAAATTTGTAGTAAACCCCCACCTTTCTTACTATCACCTTATAAATTTTAAATAACAACATGACACTGCTGCAAAGTGAAGAAAGTGTAATAAGCTTAAGCTTGATAGATTCAGGAACTTAAGGTTTAGGATATGGCTCCATAAATAACTTTCTTCACTCATGCAGTAAAATTGATGGTGCTAAATAAAACAATAGTGTTATTTCATTAGGTAAGAAATACCTTAGTATTTCCGCATGTCACCAAAACATTTCTCTCCTTCATGTTACCAAAAGTGCTTTCCAAACAAAACAAATTATGTATTTAAAATGCAAATAACTACAAACAAATAAACATCCCCACCCCAAAAGTTACACCATACGTATGCAGACACAATAATGGTAATTTACTCTTAGAAATCTGATTGCAGCTGCTGCAGAATTTCCAGCCTCCAAACTACAGTGCCAGAGAATCCCAGCTTAGATAAGGGTGCTTCAAGAGATTTAAGGGAGGATCTAAAACCAGTTTCACTGAACTAAAATCCTAGTCATTGCCACCCGTGACAAAGAAATTCCCCTAAATCAATGTACATCCTGGCTGAGCAGCTCAACTTCAGGCACGCTGTTCTAGTTAAAATATTCCTGACTAACAGGTAGAGTCACTCTTCTTTTGTCTGGAACTGGATGCATGACACATGTGTGGTTTTCTGGACACATGTGTGGTTTTCTGTACACATATGTATAAAATAATAAGAGTAGTAGCACATCACATTTCAAACACTTTTACCTGATAATCTGGGTACCAGTAACACTTTCCAGTATGTCAGACAGTGTGAGAAATATTCCTCTCACACTTTTCAGTTTTTGGGATGCTTCTGATACAGGGTACTGATAAAGGATTTCTTGCTGTGAAGAAAGTTAGCTGTTAGTTAAGCAAAACAAAACCAAAGTCACCAAAAGAACCCAACCCAAAACTAAAAAAAAGCCCCAAACAATCAAAATGCCTCTCCACATTTATTGCTTTCTGCCAAATTGTGACATGCCAGAAATAATGCATGCAGTATTAAGCATATCCAGTGCAGAGTAAATTATCTTTCTACATAAACAAAAGAAACACAGACATGATTAACTTCCCTATTTATGTCACTAAGCACATCCAGCCAGTGCCAATTCCCGTTAGAAAATTTTCCTTCATCAAGATTAAAAGAATATAAAGTTTAATTACAGAAGGACCTGGCAAATTTTGCATTCTTACCCAATTTAATTAGCTCTATTTTCAAATACTCATTAGTAACAAGGATTTTTTTTCTTGAATGAATCCCTCAGATGGAAAAACCCCTGCCATTTCCTAATTACAGCACTACAAAGGGCTAGAAAAAGCTTTTCTTTCTCCTCACTACGAGCTATGGCCTTTACACAAAATTCATTTCCCAGGGAAAGAAAAGACAACTGTAACAAAAGGTCATCGCTGTACCACAGATATACATTAATGAGTTAGCAAGGTTCAGCACACACCACCATGCAAGATCAACTGTCTTCAAAGCAAGGAGAAAGTTCATAGGACAATGACAATGGAATTAATAAATAAGAAGTAGCTCATTTCTTAAGAAGTATAAAACTCCTTCAATCCAGACAACCCAAACCTGGACAGACTGTCTAAACTAATGGCTTAGCAAACAGCTTCTCTTTTTTATTTTATCCATTTCTCAACTGAGCCTAAAGAGCATTTTAAAAAATGTGTTAGTGCAGTCCTGGCAACATAAGAAATGGCTAAAAGAAACTGTGTCGAAATGGTGCCAACCAGCTAAAAACCTATCATCTTCAAACACAATTCACTGACAATAGCCTTTAAGCTGCATGTTAAGTACAATTAAAAAAGAAACAGTAGATGAAAGACAACTATGAATTCTTAAAGATTAATTCAGAAATTATAAAACCAGAGAGAAGAGCTACAGGAAGTAAAGTCAGTGTCCGTATGAACCAAGCTATCTTAACAGCTATTCACTAATACCTACTTTGCAAGTAAGCTAAACGCATGCTTCCAGAAAATACTATCACATCGGAGGAATAGGAACATTGTTCATTTTAAAACAAAAATGAGTTCAAACACATAAAGATGTGTAGTTTGTATGCTGGTACGAACAGCATACATTGTAACTGTAATGCCTACCTTGAACTAAAACATACAAAAGACAAGACAGCTGTACTCACTGAAACCATTATCATATGGGACACTCCCCACATCCCACATTTCTAATACTGCTTTCCTTTACAGTTGAGTAGTTAGAGCTCACAATTCGTAGAGCTCATTAACTCTATTTTTAGGTGCCAAAAGCTCACAAGTGGAAGAATTAGTTACTAGCTTTAGTTGCCATTGCTTACATGGATGTGATCCACATACCATGTCTCCCTTGGACATGGGTAAAGCAGCTTAGTAAAGGATCATTGTATTTTTATTGTGCAATATGGCATAGGTGTATAGTAACTTCACTGCTCATTTGAAGTACGGCTGTAAACTAAATCTGGAACAGGACACCTACAGGATAAATGTCTATTACCATTCACCAAATAAAATTAAACTGCCTTGAAGAAGGCAGCATTCTTTTGTTCAGAAATGTTAAAAAAGAGCCTGACTGCACCAGCGAAGCATCTCTCAAGATTAGAGACCTTCTGGGGCTCCCTAGCTGCCAGGACTTCTCAAGAAACAATTGTTCCATGGTATGAAGGGAGAACAAGCGCATTACAATCCCTCTTTTACCTCTGCTCAACATTCATGGTTAATCTTGTTTCTTGGGAGAGTGTAAAGCAGTAATGGGGCAAGAAAGCAGGGCTTCTGCTTTCTCTTCCTGCCTTTACTCTGAAGTGCAGGAATTGCCATTAGGCATTTGAATATCTGCCACCTACCAACGGAGGTGCCAGAGGCCCTCTCTTTATTATTTCTAATATTTCATAATATTTTTAATATTTCATAAAGTTCATGCGGCCAAGAAAACAATGGTCTTTAGGTTTACAGCAACCGTCCATAGTTGTTCTAGCCACATAACATAGCAGTCTTGCACTACAAACTTAACAACTGGGAAAAAAAAGAGAACTACTTGCAATAAGGTAAGTTCACTTTCATAAAGCATCTTGGGTTTAGTTAATTCTCAGTTAAATGAGCTCTTTTCATTTTTACTATAGGGAAACACCAAAGCAGAAAAATACCACAGTGGCGGTGCTCAAGGCCAGGTTGGACAAAGCCTTGGGTGACATGGTTTAGTGGGAGGTGTCCCTGCCTATGGCAGGGTGTTGGAACAAGATGATCTTAAGGTCCTTTCCAACCCTAACTATTTTATGATTCTA